>JARHVA010005779.1:430000-440000 GCA_037957365.1 Torreya grandis
GCATACTTCTAGCTCAATCTAGTTTGGAGGTCTAACCAATATCCTTATCTATAAACTTCATTTTAACTCATTTTATTTAGAGTAGCTCTTTAGGGTTAGGGGTCCATTTGGGACACTACTAGTTTTCTACCATCTAGTTTGGGTCTATTACTAGGGACCCTTTGATGCTAATGTATTTAGTTATCAACGTTTTTTTTAACTGGGTCCTTATGAGACCCCAAAGTTTCTCTTTCTCCCTTATGGGATATTTTTATAAGCCTTTTTTTTGGTTCCCTCTACTAGGATTGGGTCCTCTGGGGTTCTTGAAAACTAGCTTTCATTTTAGTGGGTACCTTTTTATATGTTTCCTTGGTTATGGATGCCCCCTGGAATAATTTCCTTGACTATTTTATGGATCCCTAAGAGGGTCCCTCTTTTAGTTTTTTTATTTTGAGGACCTATGCCCCTTATGCCTAGGGTAGGTTTATGGTTCTTGTTTTTCCTATGAAATCCTCTTTCTGGTCTTCTTTTATGATATCTATTGGAGACATGGACTTCCTACTATGTTTAGGGCTAGATTCCACACCAAATTTTAAAGGTGGGTTTATATTTATCATAACTTTTAATTTTTATATATTTCATAAATTAATCAAAATCATTTCCTTTTGAGGTTCTTAATCAAAATTCCCCATTCTATAAGTCTTTTATTACGAAATATGGGCCTAACTAATTAGGTCTAAAATTTTGATCTTTTCATTTATTTTTATCAATTTTACTATCAAGTCTTATAAAAAGGTCTCTAATTTTATAGGGAAATTTTTAACATTCCATTTTTAATGGTGGCACATGCATTCCATGTAAAAATATGTGGTTTTATGTGGCTCTAAACCAATCTTCATCTAAACATTTTAGACCACTCAGGCATACTTTTTTATACTCTTCATGATTTAGGAGGGATTTATACCTTTAGCTCCAAAAAAAGGAAATAAGGGTTTCCTTTATAGTCCTATGAAGGCTCGTCCTATAATATCACAATGCAGTATAGAGCTAAATATGCCAATCTCTTTTATTTTCTTTCACAGTCTTGATAAGAACTAACTTTAAAGTCTTATTTTGGCCTCAGCTTGACCATTGGCATAGGGTTAATACAAATATGTTATGTGATGAGATATATTATATTTATTATATAGCTCACACACCTCAGGGTTATTAAATGGGGATATATTTCCATTAATTATGAAAAACCTACAAATTATCATATTGAAGATGAATTTTGTAATTACCAATTTGGTGATAGTGGTTAATGAAATTTCCTTCATCCACTTGGTAAAATAATTAGTGGCCCTAATAATGAAAAGGAGGCCATCAAAATAAGTGTGGTAAATCTTGTTGATTAAGTATAAACCCCAAGTGAATAAGGGCCATGGTGTAATTATGTGATGAAGTGATCAAGTAGGAATTTAAATTTTGTGAGATAAATGTTCACAATTCTCATGCATCCTTACATATTATGTGGTAGAATATTCGAGGGTAGGATAGAAATATCCCATCTTATGGACCTTGTGATTAGTTGCATGTCCTCTAAATGGCTAACCACAAATAATGTTGTGACATTGGAAAATGAATTTCTAATCCTATTATTTGCCAACACATATAAAAATCTTGTTGTCAAAATCCTTTTAGCCTCATTAAGAATCACATTACTGAGAATAATGATCTTAAGATATCACCTGTGTTATAAGTTTTCACCTTTCAATATAGCTACAATCAAATAATTAATTTATTGTTTCAATGTAATATGGGGGAGAAATGACCATGGGTTTCTCTCGGTATCATATAAATTCATCTAGGAAATTTGTATTGATGATATCACCAAATTCCAATGGGAATAATAACAAAAAATCTATGATGATTTATCCTTTGATAGACTTTTTTGTTTATGTCGAATCAAACTCACTCAGAAGTGTGATGAAATGCCCAAACTTCCATGAGAGATTTGCTTGGGTTAAAACATATGCATGGATTGGGATCTCACAAAGACCCTCATTTCTTGATTGAACATATAATGTCTCAATTGATTAGTCAAAAATACTATAGCCAAGAGCTCTTATATTTTTGTGTCTATTATGTCTCATAATCAATAAGAGTGTGGCTAATGAAATAGATAGATATTTATTTCCCTTCACCATTCTCTTAGACCAACATGTAATAAAGATATACTTTTTTTACCTTGAAGTAAAGTATGAGAGGCTTATATGACTTAAGTACCATAAGATCTAGTGGATCCAAAAGGAAGTCTTCTAATACCTTAAATGTGTCATGGTAATCTTTGGTCAAAGTTAGACTACTCTCCTTAATAAAATTATTGATGGCATGAATAGTGTAGGTGAGGTCAGTTATGAATCTATGAATTTCCACCAAATTATGTGGGAACGACCTTATCCCTGACTGATTAGTAGGTGGTAATGTCTATAATTACATGAAATTAGGTAGATTGGTATCAATATTGTACTTTGAGATACTAAACCCTAGGATTTTTCCACTCATAACTCCAAACATGCTTTCTTTAGGACTAAATGTAACAACATATTAAATTTAACATTTAATGATACTACATAAAACCTCAAGATGGTTTTCTCTCATATTGGATTTTTTGAGAAGATCATTAGTAAAGACATCCATTATAGATCATTTTGATAGGATTATCCATTTTTTTAACACTAAAAGTCATAATGACATATCATAAGGTTCCCCATGGCATGCTAAATTAGGTCTTTATTTATCATTCTTTAGAAGTGATATCCTGAGAATCCATCCATGAGGGATAAAAACTAGTAACCTATTGTAGTCTCCATAATTACATCAATAGAGGGTATATGGAAATCATAATTTTCAAAATTCTTTTTTGATTTCTTTAAATTATATGCATATCATTACCTTTACATTCTTATTGATAATAGAGATGATGTTGGAAAACTAATTGGTGTCATCTAGAGGTTTGATAAACCAAAATTTTAGAATATTTATGACTTATTCCTTGACCATAAATAAAATTTTTGTTTTAACTATCTTGATCTTTTGTTTGATATGTTTTACATCAAATGTTGTGACTAAATTATAAATAGCCACATTGGGCTATATTTATAGCATTTTTGTGTAGGATAAGGAAAAATACTTAGAGAATTTGATAAGTATCTTATTATGGTCTTCCCCCTCTTGAGATGAGAATGAAGATCCAACCTTGAGTATTTTAGGGTGATATTTGGTCCCAATGTTAATTTCAATAGTTTCTTCTATGGGAATCATTCCTTTATTTAAATCCTTTAGGAGTATGGGAGGTTAGGATCTTTGTCATTCACCTTAAAAATATCATGTTCTTCCTCACAAGAGTAATAATACCTAATATAAAAATTTGATTCATAATAATATGATCCAAGGGAAAATAATGGGTAATATGTTAGGGAAATATTTCTATTATAGTGTGATGATGGGAGGTAATTGTATTCTCTTAGAAATTTTAAGATTATTTCAACATTTAATGAAAATTATAGGATTAGAGGATGACTTCCTCTTCAAGATGGAAAAGGTTTGATAACGTATAATCTTATAGACAAGGGTCTCAAGTATTACAAATACTATGTGTTGTACACAACATACCCTCATTTTATTTTTGAATAGTGACCCACTATATTATGAAAGGTTTTAAGTTATTTTGAAAATCATAATTCATAAATCTTTATATCTGAACCTAACTTTGTTATTTGGTATAAATGTAAATGGGTATTTTCACATGTTTATCTTATTCAAACAAAATTATTAATATTCTTCATAATTTTTGCATATACATAAGCTTTTGGAACATTTTTAGTCATTGGAAACTCATGGGATTAATATATTTTGCTTGTCACCAAAAGTTTTATTCACAAAAATTAGGTCTTTAAAACTTTTGTTCAAAAGTCAATCTTCAACATTCTTCGGTCCTTCACACCTATGTTAAACCTTCATAAAAAATTTCTTTGGAACTTTTATTCACATGTTTTGGTCAAGGTTTTTTATTTTAATTTCAACCAATCTTTGAAACTTTATCCATGATGTATGTAGGTCTTCAACATTTATGTTCATTGTTGGTTTGTATTTAGGATTTTGGTCTTTCTAACTTTTACACTAAGGTGAATGTGTTCAGCTTTTACATATTCAATTAAAATGGTTGGAGTTTTTGTTCATAGTTTAGTCTTAAAAAAAAATCATTGGAAGTGTTTGAAAAAACTAGTCAGAGAAATTATTCAAAAGTGGTCTTCGAAACTTTAAGTTTTAAAGGTGTCAGTTAACATTTAGTCTTCATCAAAAGTATTCATAAATTAATCTTCATAACTTGGACTTAAGAAAAATAAACCCCCTTAGACTTAATAAAATACAAAAAAATTCAAAGGCAATCACATGGTATTCCTCTATAATGTCAACGTGTCATACCCACCATAGGTCTTTAGAAATTTTGTTTACAAGATGTGTTCATTTTAAAAGAATTTAGACTAACCCTATTTTAACTTAATATCTAACTCTCAATTACTAAAATCCTCCATGGAATAAATAAATTAAATCAAATATAATTCTAAGATAAAACTTTTTAAATTAAATGATGTGTCATTCCTCCAAACATCTATAATGTCTACATGCCATAACTATAAAAATAAAGTGGAAAAGTTTGAATTGAATGATTAAATCAATTTTAGAGATGTTGGACATTAATGGTGCATGAAATATAATTAAATACCCAAATATATATCAATGAATTGAAATTTAACACCATTCCCATTGATCTTAAACAATCCTAAGTGAACTTGCATCCTTGAAAACTTGAATCCCTATCCACCTACATTTGAATTGTGAATTACTTTTAGAAGAGGTAAACCATTAAAATAGAAGAACTAGAACTTTATGAGCATAGTAAAATAACAATGTATTTATCATACAAGATATTAAAGGGAGTATATCCACCTTCAATATTTTCAATAAAAGATACTACCAAGTACATAGACACCATTTTTTATTCAACAATTTTTAATGATGAGTATCCTAAGTACTCAGCTCTATGGGATGTAGTTAGAAATGCGGATGCCCATACATGTGAAGATAATTTAACACTAGTGCAAAATTAATTAGTTTTATATTTACTCCCCCTCAGGAGATAAATATTACATTTCATCATAGCCAAATTTGAGGTAATTCCATGCATTGCCCTATTGTGGGACTTTTCCTTTGCGGGCAAGGTAACTGGGGGAAATTTTCTACACCACATGTAGCACAAAACCATCATCACTTTCATTTCAGAAGATGCATTCTAAAGGTACATATCCTTGAATATTTAATACACTAAATTTGATTTGTATAGGGTGGTAACATGGAAGAATAAAAATTTAATTGATAAAACATTGAGCAAGTGGATTATCCCTAGAGAGACCATTATCCTTAAGTAAAAGTTGTTAGTACTTATAAAAAAGTTCAAATAGGAATCCACATTTAAATGGAACTTATAAATATATTATATATCCACCCTATTATCCACTTACTTCACATTGAGTGGGTTCCATTTCTATATTTATTGATGACATCAAAGCTAACCTTTCCCTTAGGAGAGATAATTAACATCAGGCTACATGAGAAAATTTTACACAAGGATAAGAGGCTTGTAGGAGGACATTTTTACATGATATATTACCCATTTCATGTACTGATGGGAATTATATATTTGAATAATAGATCCCTCTAGAACCCAACCCTAGATTCAATCAAGATCAAATATGTGACTCTTAATCATTCATGCACATATATGCCTACTCAAGAAATATAGTTAAAATTGTATAGAATGTATATAATTAGGTATTGAGGGTTATCCATGAGGCACCCTTGCCCAAAGTATCAAAAAACATTTCCAATACATTGATTCCCAAAAGGAACTATTAGATCTACCTTAATTATATGGTGATAAAGTTATAGGGCACAAGGTTACACCATTACATCTCATATAATATGTGCCAAAAAATTTAGCTGGATAGGAGATAAAAAAACTAGTTGTGGTAGGGGATTGATAAGTATTTGGAGAAGAATAAGAAAAAAATTAAATTTTGTGGATCTTATTTTATTATTGGCAATATGTGTTATGTCATCCATAATCATTTTAGAGAGATTGGCAAGTTCAGGTAATATTATTCATTAGCCACCGTGACACATAAAGATTGGGATCCCCATGGTCAAATTCAAAAGCATATCAAAGGTCTTGGTATCCCATACAAATATGAACCTTATGACCATGAATTTAAATTTTTTAATGATAATATTGATGTCCATGTCATAGAGAGGGATTAAATGGATAGACTGAATGAATAACTTTTGTAAATAATACAAGCGGAGTCCTCAATTTCAATTACAGATGTACATGTTAGGTTTTCACCTTTAGATGGATGGGATAAAACATTATTATAAAATAATAGGCCTTTTTAGTCATCATTGGAATATGGGAACCATCTTAGACACCACCCTTGTGATAAATACCATAAAGTAAGAGCCTAGGGTGAAAGAGGTTCCCAACATTAAAAGTTCTCTTGGAAGAGAAGAGTCTAATTTTCATAGACTTTTTGGATTCATAAGACCATACTCTTCCTACTACCACTTCAACTCATGTGATTTCAAGCATATAAGTCCCTACTTCCCCCACTTAGATGGCTTCCCCCTTAAAAAATGGGTAACTCTTTACTACAATAGAAAACCTAGAGCCCAAACACCCCATGTGATCCTAACTATTGATACATCTTCTACAAAAGGATCCACAAGGAATGAACATCCATCTACAAGAAGTGATCTCATTATATAAATATGAGGAGGAATATTTGTAAAGATAAAAAGTAATGAGCCTCCAAGGATCCAAAGGAAGAGAACCACTTGAAGTAGATAAATAAGGTGAGGATATGGCCCAAATTTCTTCTCATTTCCTCTTGATACTATAATTATAGTTGTGTCAAAAAAAATTATTATGTTTGCTAGTTATTTTGATCATATCTCTCTCACTCTAAGTGTCCTACCATCCTTGGTTTTTCCCAAAGTAGAATTTTTTTTATTCTATTCATGTTATCTCGATAATCCCAATTGTTTCTAAAATTCTATTTGTTTCTTCAACATCTATTGTTCCCACTTACACTATTTATGCCTCTTTCATTCCCTTAGTTTCCTCTAACCCTAAAAAGCTTCATACTAAGAAAACTAGGGGAGAATTGTTAAGTTCACAACTAAATGTATCTTCCACCCCGTTAGGCTTACTAATGCCTTCTTCTATTCATACCCATACTACTATTATAGTGTCATCTAATAATATTGGGAAGAAGTAAATAGTATACAGAGTCTAGAAGAACTAGATAGTATATAGAGTCCACCATATATTACAATACAATGGTGTTAACTGGACAAAGATTATTTGGCTATCACTAAACTACCTCTTATATGTAGAAGCTTTGAGTCAATATTTGAGGGACCTATTGGATGAGACTACTAATAAGGAAACTCAACCAATCAACTGAACTCGATTTGGTCATCCCATAGTAGGCCACAAACTTAGAATCTAAAGCCTCTCAAAGGCCAAATCTTACAATAATTGATCTACACACTGTAATCTCAATATTAGATAAATATATGGGGAGTATTCAAAGAGTAAAAAAGAGGAATATTGAAGATGATACTGGCAGGGGCATAATACTAGAATAAATACATTATGTCTTCTCTCTTTCAACGAGAAAGAATAAGAGGTTGGGGTAGTATCCTTACAATGAGTATTTTAATTATTATTTGTAAACATAAAAGGATGCATTGTTATAGATTCATCAAGGGACCGAACAAGGGATAAGAGAGTTACAACAAGAATTGGATCAAGTCCAAGAACAACAACAAATTTTTCATGTTGTTAGATAAATTGAGACATATGTACAGAGTGCATCCTCAAGGTTATATAAAATTTTGGATGTTATTGTTTCAATGAGGGATGAATTATCCTCTCATTTAATTGAAATGTAAATTTTTTTTAATTATATAAAATAATATGATAACAAATTTATATTACTTTTTTTATACACAATAAATAAAGCTTACAACATTTTAAACTTAATTACACCATTGGAGACATCTAATGCCCTCAATTTGGTTGTCAATCAAACATAAGAGGAAAGAGAGTGGGTAAAAGGAATAAAAGTGATAATTCCAAAATTTATAGAACATGAGAACTTAATTTTATAGATTCTAGATGAGTTAAAGCTTTCTTAGGCTATGAACACTATATGACAATTAATAAGTAGAGTCAGTTTTGATCAACTCCTTTAATAAGCCTTAGCTAATTTTAATCAAAATATTCAAGGGATAGAAGTGGAATATATTGAGACTCGGCTAAATTTTACAAATAATAAGGTTATATAAGTTGACATCTTTTAGATCAATTTCAAAATCACCAAGGCTGAACACATGCATTTAATGGAATAATCAAATAGTGTGCATCAACCACCACTTTTGAACATAGATATTAGCATGAGGTAAATTTAAAGTATTATTAGGAATAATAGGTGATAAATAAGGATAATTCTTCACCTTCCAACTCAACTCCATATTCTATCTTAACACCATCTCCTAACTCAACTCTGTTGACAATTTCAATGCCTCCCACTACCTCAAGTGCATCCATGCAATCACTGAGTTTGAATAAGACTTAATTATAAAAAATTAATTTGTATATAATTTTACATGAAATATTAGTCAATGTAATTATAGTTTACTCATAATTTATGTATGCATATAGTATTTATCCTGAGAAATTTGTAAGCATACACATGTTGTGTAACATCATGCGAGTAAATCTATTTTTAGACATAGTTTTGATCAATTGTTATTGTACATTATTTTTTTTGGCATCAAATTAGAACTAAGGTTTTGATTATGAACATATAACTTATATTTTTTCATGAAATTGGATGTTGATGTGACCCCTCCCCAAGTCTATTTATACATTTAAATCCCTCATTTCAAAAGGTTAGAAAATTATCAATACTAGAAGTCATTTTTGATAATTATGCAACTGTGTAGATGCATTTCCATTCCATTTATATGTAATTAAGGGTTTATTTTACCTGGTTGTTTTGATTCAATAATTTAAAGTGTGATATTACTATCCATAATTCCTTTTATTATCATTAATATCAGGTGATTCTATATGTTGAACAACTATTGAATAATTAGCAAGTGTTATTGATTATATGCAAATAGGTTGGTTGCCTCAATTTTCAAAGTTTACATAAGTGTTTAACTTTAATATATTATTATAGGTGTGATTCATATATTACTTAAATACTTTTTTGATCTAAGATACAATCTTTTGAGTAAGGGTGTGCAACAACTACTCTTAAAAGAGTAACTTTTATCTAAGATCTTTAAGTTTCGTATATTATATCTTCCTAGATTGCATAACTATGTTTGTATCTAAGTGTGAAATAGATACCAAAAATAATAATTGGTTCAAGAAAAACTTATCCACAAAGAAACCAACCCTATAATTAATCACTTGAGACCATAAGGCCTTCTTTTCTACTCTAAACTTCCCTCTATTTTAGGAATTTCTATAATTGAGATCTACCCACTTTATAATAAGGTCCTTCCATTCATCTCAACTAGGTTTTAATTTTATTATTATATTTCATTTCACCCATAAGCATGCCTGGTTAACAACCTACATGCTCATCTTACTACTCAACCATCAGGTTGTTTAACCCATACCTGCAACTCATGGCCTAAAGTAGAGTTTACCTCCATTGAGATCATAAAACATTAGAGGTTACCCTGTTAAATATATGGGTGTGCACAAGACCCACATTAAGAGGGAAAAATGGCACTAGAAGGAGGTCCACTTATGTTTATTCCCTATTGATTGGTTATCCCCTACATTTGAGTTTGATTATGGATACCCAAGAGAATTACCGGGTCTAGTACCCAAGCC
>JARHVA010005779.1:445000-607500 GCA_037957365.1 Torreya grandis
TTTAAGGATGCACATGTTTATTTATGAACATGCCATGAATGCCAAGTCTTCGTTAAAAGAGAGATACATGCATCAATGTCAATTTATCTTGTTATTAAAGGAAGACCATTCACTCAATGGGGCTTATCATTCATTGGTGTCATTAACCCAAATTATTCAACTAACCACAAATTTGTACTCACTACCACAAATTATTACACATGATAGACTAAATTAGTAGCTACAGGGCATTCTAGAGCATAATATGTAATCATATTTCTAGAGGAAAACATCATAACTAGATTTCATACCCCCATTTTCTTAGTTTGTGATGATGACCTAACATTCCAATCAATTGAATTCACTAAATGGGCCCATAATAATCAAATCACCATTAGGTCATCTTCTAACCATTACCATAAGGAAATGGATTGGATGAATCAATAAATAGAAACTTGGTTGATACCATTAAAAATTTAGTAGAAGATAAATATAGAGAGTGTCATAGTCTACTAAAATATGAAATATGGGATGATCAAACAAGATCTAATTATACCCTCAAAGTTTTGCCTTTTTGGTATAGAAACGACGTCTAGTTTTCCCAATCATCTTCAAATTACCAACATATCAATTTATGTAGGAGTACATATAACCAAGTGAAAAATTGGAGTATCTATTATTAGACATAATAGATATGAAAGATTCAAGGACTGAAGATTTACAAAATTTTAGTAAGCATTAAGACATAGTCAAAAGGTGGTTTGATAGAAGATCAAAATTTAAAGCATTTGGAATATATGACCTAGTGCTTCTATAGGATCAATCTTATTAGTCCCAAAATTGCACTAAATTAATTGGTCACTTATATTTATCAATGTTTAAGTCATTAGCCTAGCTTGTATTTTAAAATGTCCTTTTGAAAGGTCAAGTTCATGATTTTGATCTCTTCCACCTTTTGAAAGGTCAAGTTCATGTAAAAATTGGCTAAGCCCTTTGTCTTGTTTTTTTCTTGGTGAAGGTTTTTTTTCCCTTAGATTTTTCAAGCCTTTTGCATGAACACAGTATCTGATGAAAATAGGTCTTT
The DNA here is from genome assembly GCA_037957365.1 of Torreya grandis. NCBI lineage: Eukaryota > Viridiplantae > Streptophyta > Pinopsida > Cupressales > Taxaceae > Torreya > Torreya grandis. The sequence continues at coordinate 446,064 of JARHVA010005779.1, forward strand.
ATGCTTCTTATCTATTAAAAAATTCCAAAAACATATTTTTGTTAGACATTTTACCCTCTATAAAAGTTTTGAAGGAATTTTATGACTTATCTCTTTTGGTCTAAGTGTTCTTCAAAAGGTCCGAAGGGATATTTCATTAATTTCAGGTCATTTGTTTTGGAATTTTTATCCATGGAAATTTTTTGGAAGGGAACTTTCTCTTTGGGAATTTTTCCCACACAAAAATCTTGAAGGAAATCCTTTATTTTGGGTCATTTATTTTAGACTTTTTATCCATGGAAAAAAATCTAAAGGGCACTTGCCCTTCAGGAATTTTTCCTACACAAAAAGCCCAAAAGAAATCCTTTATTTTGGGTCATTTATTTTAGAACAATTATCCATGTTAAAAGGTCTAAAGGGCACTTGCCCTTCGAGCATTTTTATTGCATAAAAATATTGAAGGAAATCCTTGTTTTGAGAAAAATGTTAAGTCTTATTTGTTTTGGACTTTTTATTTGCAAGAATTTTTTTGAAGGGCACTTGCCCTTCAAGAATTTCTCATGCACAAAATTCAAAAAGGAATTTTAAGGTCATTTACTTCAGCCAAAGGTACTTCCATAAATATTGAAGGGTCATTTTTCCTTTGCAAATTTTTTTAAGGATCATTTCCTTCAAGAATTTTGCCTTTGCATAATTCTCGAAGGAGCTAAGTATCAACCCTTTTAGCAAAAGTGCAATGGTCCAATTTCTTCAAAAAAAGTGTAAAGATAATTTTTTTAGGGAAATTATTTTGGAAAAAAATGTCTAAAATAATTATCCTAATAAAAATCCAAAGGCTAAAGAATCAATTCTTGTGGAATAATTATGCTAAATAAAAATCCCAATTAGGAATGTTGAAGACAAAGACTAAAATCAAATTTCCATGGAACAAAGTCCCCAAAGAAATATTTCTAATTTGCAGGCATGATAGTCTCATTGACATCTTTTGATGGGAACATAGACATCCACTTTAAGTTGCATGGACTAACTATTGGGATTCAAATTCCAAGATGGGAGTGAAAAAATCAACTTTAGACCCCCATGAAGTAGTCATTTATTTTTAAAGGGGGTAGATCCAATGGCATGTATTTTCTTAAAGCAGGATGATTTGATGATGTGTGATCAAATTTGAATAGTTAAAGGAGCCCAGGAAGCCAACAGGGCTACCAAGTGTCAAGATCATGGGGCATGTTCTAAATTTTGAGCATGTTCTAACAATCTAACAATACAAACTAGTAGTTAACAGGTCAATAGGACCTAGGATCAAGCAAGTCATTTTCATGTGACATAAGGATGCTTAATGTAGTAGTGATTATCTAAAAGGTACATAAGAAGCCCATGGGGTTTCCATGTGGCATATCCTTAGGGCCAAGTAAAATGCACTATCCAATCATGCCTCACTTCTCAAATCATGATCTGATGGATTCCATTTATTTTCCCCAACTAGATCTAACGGTGTGTAACCATAATTAAAAATGTAGTTATCCTATGGGCAAACATAGAAAAGACAAGTGGTATAGCTACATGCCACTAGTTATATCTCAAGCATTTTATGCAAGATCTATAGCTCATGATTGCTTAGGTAAGGAAGATCCAATAGTATGATCTAAGATAAAATTTTCAAAGGGGCTTAGATTGCATGAGGAAATGACAAGTGTCTAAGTTAAGGTTAAATTTGATAGCTTTTTGATGGACGTGATAATGAGTAGAAGCATAGAATAAATATAACTACTATTCTAGAGCAAATATTTCTAAATGATAATAACAGATCATTTCCTATTTCAAGTCATAATCAGATCAACTCCCAAGCCATCATTATAGGTAATGGGATTTCCCTTTAGTGTGCATAAATAATATATTCATGTTTATAAATGTTCATCATTTGAAATTGAGTAAAAAAAAAGCATTTACAAATAATTTACACATGAGTACAAAATCTATTTGGATTTCAAACTATTTTATCCCTCCAATTGTGCAAGTGAGTGATCAAGGGGATCTCAAGGCAGTTCCACATCAAGACAAAATATATTTGGCTCTTCAAGTGAATATCCTCCTTCTAAGCTCATGTGAAAGGGACTTTATATCCAAAAGATCAAATGGTATTATCTATGTGGTTGAAATCCCTCATCATTTTTTGTAGAGTTAGTTACAACAATGATTTATTATAAATATATGGAGATCTCAGGCATGGCCAAGAGCATTTTCTAGCTAGAAGCATCTTAGCAAGATTGAAAAGGTTGTTATACAATTTTTTCAAATTGAATCCCATATTCCTAGATTTGGGAAGGATTGAAAAAGTATAAATAGGGCCTTTGTCTTATATTCTAAGGTTGTTGTTGGATATTTGTTGTTGTAGGTCATTTTAGGCATCCTTTTTCTCTAAGTTCAAGTTCTGCAAAAAAAATTGAAATCAATTATTGTGTGTAGAATTTTTTTCCCTTGATAAGGTGTTTGCATTTGTATATCCATTAGAAATATTTGAGATCATGCTCATATCTCCCTTGTCAAAATAGCAATCTCACCATGCTTGTCCCCATGGCAATATTTTAAAGTGCTAATGTTTATAATATTTCTTTTCAAGTCAAGTGGAAAAATTTTGTGGTTATTTATTGTATCTTGGTAATGAAATGTAATAATATGTTTTACAAGTTTTGATGATTGGAAATTTGGGTCTATATTCATTAGTGGTTCTCATTCTATGTATATACCTTAGTTGTAAATCCCTTCCTATAGTCATTTTTGAAAATGCATTATTAAATACCTTTTAAGAACTCACTAGGTTCATGAATTTAGTAGGATAAAGTATTTTAGATTATAGTTTTAGTGTATGTCCTAATCTCTTACAAATCATTTGGTGTTTATCATTGTATTTCATATGAAATATTTTCTACATCTTTACTAAGGAACATTGTCTTGACATACTACTAGATACCCTATTATTTAGGAAGCCACTAGAATGCCACCCTCCATTATATAATCAAATATAAACTTGTTCTACCCTATTCTAACCTATAAATAGCATGCTCTATTAAATATTATAAGTGTTACTTTCCCTATAACTAATTAATATTTTTCCTATTTAGAGTGTGTTTGTAGTTTCTACTTTAAATCTTAGAATTTCAATCTTTTATTTAGTCCCTTTTATTGTTGAATATTTCATGAAATGAAGATTATAGTCATAATTTCATCTATCTTTAGTAGCTTGTGTATGACATAGATCATTTGTGCATTTTGTGTGACAACCCTTCAAGGGTGAAGTATGCAGACTTGGTTATGCTTTGGTCGTATTTGTTCCTTAAACCAAGAATCCCTATGGAGATTTAATTGTAAAATACCTCCATGTGAGCAAGCTACCCCATAGATTCTCTCTTCTTGGTTTAGGTAGAGCCAAAAGTAGCAGGGAACTAACCATACCCTTTGTAGGTGCTTCTCAGTCATTTTCTTAGTTTGGTCTTTTTGTGATTCCAAAACCTCCCCCACCTAAAATGACATTCTATAAGATTTGTCATCATTAATTTCCATTTTATTCAAGTGTGCAAGGTTAGGTTAGAGAGGTGTAAAACTGGGAACTAACACCTAATTGGTGATATTACCAGGGACAATTCTTATCACCTATGTTACGAGGGACTCTTGCAAAGAGATACTATCAGTTTGAAATTTATTTGTTGTTACTACATTGATCTAACTATATTTATTGTCAATGTCACAACAATCCATTGGGGACATGATAGGAAGTTTTTTAAGGTTTGAAAATTTGACCTATGTCAATTCTATTACAAAGAACTGTTAATATTACATTTTGAAAGTTGTTTTCTCCAATTTGAACATTATTTTGAAAAGTTTCATGTCCTTGTTCTCTATCTCATTTAGCTTCAAAAAGTCTATTTTCAGTTTGTATCACAATAGTTTGTAAATTGTTTTATTTTAGAAGTTTGATTCTAGTGGTGACTCTAACTCCATTTTCTAGTTTCAAGAAAGATTGGAGCCTATTATGAATATTTTCTAAATTTTAGTATTGAGTATCTCATTATTTGTAAAGTTGGAAGGATTGAGATCATCTTTCAAATATAACCCATCAAAGAGACTTATTCCACCCTTAGGTCTTCCTCAAGGAAGAAAGGGACAAGTCTAGAGGCCTATTGAAGGACAAAGTTCAACTGCTTAGGACCATCAAGGTCCTAATTATCTTGTAATATTTGTTAACCCCCCATTATTGAGGAATATCATAACTCCTCTACTAATTATGAAACACACAAGCTTATTTATTATCTATCTCTTTCTCAATCAGTTGAATCCCTTCCTAGGTCTGATCCACCAAGTCTACCTCATTCACCCTATCATATCCCTTTGCCATTTTCTCTTGAGCATCCTATTGAACCAATCATGAGGTATAGGGACTAGGAGCAGAATGCGCATATTGAACTTAGAATTAATAGGCCTAGACATATCATTTTTTATGAGATATAAGGCTATCCTAATGAGGTTCCACATGAAGTTAGAAAATGCCTCCAAAAATTCTAAGGGAATAATGTAGTGAGCAGTGATCAGCATCTAAGGGCCTATCAAAATATCATTGAAGATTATGAGATTAAGTATGAGTATGAGGATGTGTGCATAAATTTTTTTGTTCGCACACTAGAGGAAGACACTTGATAATGGTTTAATTCCCTTCCTGTTGGATGCATCGATTCATAGGAAGAGATGTGAAGCATTTTTAGAATTTAGTATGGCATTAGGATTGATCCATGGTTTCTATTGGCTGAATTTGAAAATATCAAAAAGAATACTAATAAGTGTGTGTAAGAATTTAACACTAAGTTCAATAAGACCATGATATGGATACCCAAGAACATCAACCATAATGATACAACATGCTTGATAAAGTATTGTGATGCCTTTGATAAGAAGGTTGCATACTTCTTGAGGGATAAGGCTACTACTAACCTATGGATAGAATTCAATATGGTCATCTAGATTGAAAATAACATCAAGGATATGGAAAATCCTTTAAACAGGTGGGATGATGTGAAGTTATTCAATCCAGGAAAACCATAGCCCATGAAGACAACCAAATTGGAGAAAACTATAAAAACTTTGGCCTCTTTATCAAAGAAAATTTATACGAGTTGGATAAATCTAAAAATGGGGTCCCTCAAGTGTCTATTGGCTATGATAGATGTCAGAAACTAAATCAAACATAAAGGAGGCATGCTTTCTACCATAGAGATAATGATAGAGGGAAGAGGAATATAAACTAGAATAGAGGGGCTAGAAAAGAGGTGCCTGATCCTTTGAACTAAAAATTTATATAAATTCAAATTTAGACATTGATTAGTGTGATAAATGCTTCCTTCCACACCCTCCATGTGATGTTGTTGAAAAAATTAATGAATATTTGGATGTACCTAAATATGCATCATCTGACTATGATATTTTTATGTTTAATTCTCAAAGACCTCAAGATGAATCAACTAACTCCATGAAATTACTAATTGATGTTATGTTTGACTGGTCTTGGAGTGCTATCAAAATTAATAGTGTGCCAACTTTTGGTTTTGCTTATGATGTCAATGTGGCACAAGTATATGAATTGCCCATCCAAGATTTTGATCTCTTGCACCTTATGATGATTAAGAAATATCCTGGGGGAGTTCCATTAATTAAGGATAAGTATTTATAAATTAAATTAATAGCTTCCCAAAAGAAGGAATATAACTTGAGAAGTAGGCAACCAAGTGCTACTCCTCGAGACACTACCCCTATAAATTCAAAGGTAGTGAATGTAAGTAAGGAAATAAAGAAAGTTGTGGTAATTCCAAAATCCCCCAAGATAACACTTATAAACCAAGATGTGAAGCCTAGAGGTGTTCCTGCTATGAGCAACTAAACACCTATATTGTCTAGCATCCCTAAGGGTGCAAATAATCTTAAGTAAAATCCACCTTTAAAGCCTATTATCAATCTTCCAAATCTACCCTAGCCTCTTCCACTTCAGAATTTGAGTGACTATATCACAACTAAAGGTGTCATAACCATTTCACCAAATATGCCTCTTCCTCAATATAGTGTGTGTGACAAGGCTCAAGTGTTGAGTCAAATAAAGATCACCATATAACTTGTTGAGTTATTTCAAATACTTGAACATAGAAAGAGGGCCTTTCAATATTTGGAATTTGGTGAAAGGTTAGTTTTGAATGAAGTTGAGCTATCCGAAGAATCCTTGAAAGAAGATGTATAATTAGAAGAGGTTGTTCAACCTACTCTATAGGTCTATTTGGGGACTACATTTGTTGAGAGATAGATAAATATGGATCCATTTTATATGACTTTGTTGATCAATGGTCTAGTTGTTCACAACTACATGTTTGATTATAACACTTTGTACAATGTGATGCTTTGCGTGTCCTCAATGATCTTGGAGTGAAGATCATGTTAGCCTTTAGAAAATGTTATGCCATGGATTCATGAGAGGTTCTAATTATTGGATAAGTCAAGGGGATGGTGGTATAATTGGTAGTTCATCTTGGAAAGTACTTGAACATGGACATGGTAGTTGTAGACTACCCACCTAAATGGGGGACATTGTTGTCATGAAAATGGGATACCAGCATGGGTGGAAGTGTGAAAATCAACCTTTCCTACACCACCATTCCTTTGGAAGGTAAGATGGTCAGAATTTGTTGAGAGCCAAAGATGTTGCATGTGATTTAAGATCCAAAGCAATATTTTAATGAAGTGTTATACATAGACGTTGAGCTTAGCATTTTTGTGGGAATGTTGATGTTAGCAAATATCTTGTTATTCCTTATGTTGACCCTAATAAATAAAATGTAGTCTAGAGGATGTGCTTTGATGGGGCTTTCTCCAATATTGTAAATGAAGCTAGGGTTGGCTTATATGCCCCTAATGATAAATTCTTTATGTTTTCTTTTTAGATTCCTTTTGATTGCACTAATAATACTACCAAGAATGAGGCAGTCTTGATTGGTCTAAGGATTGCCCATAAATATGGAATAAAATTTTTGATTGTTAAAGGAAATTTTGAGTTAGTGTTAAATCAAGTCCATAGTGCTTTTGCCATGAAAAATAAAAGGTTTAAATAGTATAGTAATGTTGTTTAGGACATGTTGGAGTTATTTGATGCATTCAATATTTGTTATCATGAAAGGAGTTTCAACCAAGAAGTTGATAGACTTTTAGGGCTAGGTGCTCAATTTGACATTACATATATGATCCTTCATTACCAATATCAATTAGAAGTGATTGTCAGGACTTCAATCCTACAAAATGTTCATCATTGGAAATTCTTTGATGATGATGAATAGATTAAGAGATTTTTGAACTATGAGGCTGAGTTCCATGATTAGTTCATATATTTAGACTCTATAGTTTAGGATAATGATGGGAAGTAGACCTTGTTTGGGAAATATATTATTCATCTAAAGATAAAAACAATCTCAAGAAGACCGGTCAGTCTAGAAGCATCTTTTGATGGGTTAGATATAATCAATTTAAGATACTTATTCATCTCAAAAGATGTGGTTAAGTGCAACTTGGGTTATCATGTGAATCCAAAGAAGGTTTGGTTGGGTTCTCACCTGAGTACAACAAAGATGAAATCTTACATGTAAATATTAAAGAAGTACCAAGATTTCCTAGCGTGGTCTTATTCTAAGTTAAAAGTATATAGGGAATACTTATTCTAGTATGTCATCTCATTGCAACTTGATAGCAAACCTTTCAGGCATAAATAGAGACCCATTAACCTCATGTTGGAAACCAAGATGCAGGAGGAATTAAATAATCTAAGGGATGATGGTATCATTTCACCCATTAGGTATTCATTATGGGTTGTGAATTTAGTCCCTATAAAAAATAAAAATGGTGACATTTGCTTGTGTGTGGATTTTAGAAACCTGAACAAATCTTCTTTAAAATATAATTATCCCTAGTCCAATATGGAAAACTTAGATGGATTCTTAGGCTACAACTAGGTTGTAGTGAAGGAATCTAAGAGATCCAAGACTATGTTAACTATGCCTTGGGGCACATATGTTTATATGAGGATGCCTTCCAAATTGATGAATGTTGGTGTAATGTTCTAGCAAGATATGGACATCATTTTTGCAAGGATGATTAACTAGTTCATTACTATATATTAGGATGATATCACTATCTATTCCAAAATAAGAGAATAACATTTGGAGCATCTGGAAAAGGTGATGATCAAATGTAGGGAATTTGGCATTTTGCTTAATCTCAAGAAATGCCACTTTAGAGTATAAAAGGCCAAGTTGATGGGACATTTATTATCAAAATATGGTGTTATGATTGACCCTAAAAGTGTTGAAACCATAGTCCAAGAAATGAATTTAGTCTTTCTTTGGATATATTAACTTTGTAAGAAGGTTTGTGTCTAAATTTGTAGATCTTAGTTTGCCTATTACTTCTATGTTGAAGAAAGACCATACCATCAAATGGAAGGAGAAGGCAATGCAAGAATTTAGTGACATCAAAGGAGCCTTAAAATCTTCCCCTATTTTGTCTAGTATTAAATACACAGCCATTTCAATTATTCTCTTTTACGTCATCCAATACTTTGGCTATTGGCTTGTTTCAAAAGAATGAGGAGGGTCATGAGCAGCCCATAATTTATTCAACAAATATATGCAAGGTATTGAACTAAATTACACCATAATGGAAAATTAGGATATCACTCTTTTGAAGGTTGTTAAAACATTCAGACCATATATTCCGAGTTCAAAGATTATTTCCTATGTCTCACAAACCATGGTTAAGGACATTTTAACTCAGATTGATGTATCTAGTAAAAGGTGCAAGTGGGTTAACAAGCTATAGGAGTATGACATGGATATCCAAAACACCAAGTTAGTATGGGGGATGGGTCTAACCAAGATTATAGCTAAGACCAATTTTCAAGCTATTGAGGTCAATAATGTTGTGTTTAATGTTAATAATTCCTTGAGTCTATTCAATGCATCTCCATGGTATAGAGACATTATTTACTACTTGAAAAGTCTCAAATGTCACCCTTGCTTGAATAACCTTCTAAAGATAATATTTTATAGAAATGCCACTCTAAGAACCTTCTAAGTAGGTGATTTGGTTGTGCTTTGGGACAACAGGCATGAGAAGAAAGGAAAGTAGGCATATTTGATGCCTTGTGGATGGGTCCCTATTCCATTGAATACAATATTGGGGAGAATAATTTATTCTTGAGAGATCTAGATGGTGAAATACTAGAGCTATCAATCAATGGAAAAAATTTAAAACACTTCCCTTATTGACTCCATCTGCAACATGTGTACCATATTGTATATTATTTTATTGATTTATTTATCTATTGTTTTGTTTCCCCTTATTTTGGGCCTTGTTTATGCAGTTCTCTTTTCCTTTTCTTGTGTGTTCATTTATGTATCCTCTTGATTAATTTTTATTTAAGACTATCATGTTTTTTAGAGCCTTCATATATTTTCGCTAAAAATTGTTAAGTATTGACTCTATAGCCCAATGGATTGGAACCTCATCTTGTATTCTTTTTCACACCCATATGGGGTATGTATCCCTAGATGAGAACTAATTTTAGTGCCTAAAGTTGAAATGAAGCAATTGGGCCTTTTCTATATCAATGTTTAAGTCATTATCCTAGCTTCTATTTCAAAATGTTCTTTTGAAAGGTCAAGTTCATGTAAAAATCTGGATAGGTCCTTATCTTGTTTTTTTATTAGTGAAGGTGTTTTTTACGTAGACTTTTTTAGCCTTTTGCATATACATAATGTCCAATGAATATAATTCTTTTGGATTTTATCTTGAACAAAAAGTCTGAAGACTTATTTCAGTTAGACATTTTGTCCACTACAAAAGTTATAAAGGAATTTAATGACTTATCTCTTTTGGTTTAAGTGTTTTTCAAAAGGTCCAAAGGGATATTTTATTTATTTCAAACTTTTTATCCATGGAAGAATTTCCAAAGGGAACTTTCCCTTTGGTCATTTTTCTATCACAAAAATATCGAAGGAAATCCTTTGTTTTGGGTCATTTGTTTTAGACTTTTTGTCTGTAGTAAAAATTCTAAAGGTCACTTACCCTTTAGGTATTTTGCCTACACAAAAAGCCTTAAGGAAATTCTTTTCTTTGGGTCATCTATTTCAAAAATTTGTCCATGTTAAAAGGCTTGAAGGGCATTTTTCCTATACAAAAAACCCAAAGGAAGTCCTTGTTTTGGGAAAAATACTAAGTCTTATTTGTTTTGGAATTTTTTTCTATAATAAAAAGTCTGAAGGGCACTTGCCCTTTAGGAATTTTTCTCAAAAAAAAAGCCTGGAGGAATTTTAAGGTCATTTACTTTGGCTAAAATTACTTCCATAAATCCTAAAGGGTCATTTTGCCTTTGTGAAATTTATAAAGGATCATTTCCTTTGGGAATTTTGCCTTTGCATAATTCCTGAAGGTCACTTTCAAAAGGGTGAAGGACACAAAAATTAAAAAGGATTATTTTGAATTTGTAAGGTTTTTGAAGTATTATTTCTTTTGGGCATTTTTACCTTACCAAATTATCTAAGGGCATCTACAAAAATATTGAAGGATAATTTTGGATCTGGACGAAACTAATAAGGTTCTTGAAGGGCACTTTTAGAAGATAGAGGACACTTTTAGAAAGTTTGAAGGGCACTTTCAAGAGTTCTAAGGATGCTTTAAATAGTTCTAAAGGGCAATTTCAAGAAATCTAAGTACCATTCCAAAAGGCTAAAAGTCTTTTTTTTAGGTTAGGTACCCTTAACAAAAACTCTAAAGGGTATGTTCAAAGTGATAGAAAGCTTCTTTTGGCAAAGTCGCTATGGAGCAGAGGTCTTATTTCCTTCAAACATTTTGTTTGAGCAAAAATTTCAAAGGAAAGGAATTTATTCAAGATATGTACTAAGGTCAATTTCTATGGGGAAATTATTTTAGACAATTTTTGAAACATTTATCTTGACGAAGGTAAAAAGGAGCTAAGTGTCAATTAATTTAGTGAAAGTGAAATGGTTTAATTTATTTGGAAAAAGTGTAAAGATAATTTATTTAGGGAAATTATTTTAGAAAAAATGTCTAAAGTAATTATCCTAACAAAAATTCAAAGGTTGAAGACTCAATTCTAGTGAGATAATTATGCTGAAGAAAAATCCTAAATAGGAATGTTGAAGACAAAGACTCTGATCAAATTACCATAGAATAAAGTCCCCAAAGAAATATTTCTAAGTTGTAGGCATGATAGTCTCATGGACATATTTTGATGAGTAAATAGATGTCAACTTTAAGTTGTAGGGATTATCCATTGGGATTCAAATGTCTAACACGGGCACATGGATTTCAACTTTAGACCCATGAAGTAGTCATTTATTTTTAAATGGGGATAGATCCAATGGCATGTATTTTCTCAGAGAAAGATGATTTGATGATGCACGATCAAAGATTAATAGTCAAATGAGCCCAAGAATCCCATATAGATACCAACTGTTGATCTTGTGGGGTATGTTCTAAAGTTTGAGCATGTTATAAGGATCCAACAATGAGAGCTAGCAGTTGATAGGTCAATGGGACCCAAGATCAAGAGAGACATTTCCATATGGCATAATGATTCTCAATGAAATAGAGACTATCTAAAAGGTATAAGGGAAGCCCATAGGGCTGCCAAGTAGTGTATCCTTTGGGCCAAGTAAAAGGTACTATCCAACCACACCTTGCTTCTTGAATCATGATCTGATAGAGTATGTTTGCTTGCCTTGGTTAGATCTGATAGTGAATAACCAAGGTTGAAAAGTTAGAGATTATGTGGGAAAACATAGAAAAAATAAGTGGCATAGTTGTATACCACTAGTTATAGATCAAGTATTTCACACAAGATCTATGACTCATATTTGTTTAGGCAAGGAAGATCCAATAGTGTGAGCTAGGATACACTTTTCAAAGGGGCTCAGATTGCATAAATAAATGATAAGTTTCTAGATTAAGGTTAAATTTGACATCTTTTCCATGGATGTGGTAATGAGTAGAAATATAGAATAATGTCTAATTACCATTCCATAGTAAATATTTCTAAATCATGATAGTAGATCATTTCTTCTTTCAAGTCATAAGTAGATGTACTCTTGAGCCATCAATGCATCTAATGGGCTTTCCCTTTAACATGTACAAAGAATATATTCATGTCTAGAAATGTCCATGATTTGAAATTTACTAATAGTAAAACATTTCAAAATAAGTTACACATGAGGACAAAATTTGTTTGTCTTTGAAATTATTTTCTCCCTCTAACTATGCAAGTGAGTGATCAAGGGGATCTTCAAGTGGTTCCACATCAAGAAAAAATATTTTTGGCTCCTCAAGTGAATATCCTTCTTCTAAGTTCATGTAAAAGGAAATTTTTATCTAAAAGATCAAATGGTATGCTCTAGGTGGTTGTAATCCCTCATCATTTTTTGTAGAGATAATTGTATCAATAATTTCTTGAAAATATATAGAAATCTCAGGCATGGCCAAGAGCATTTTTTCTTGGGAGCATCTTGATGGGACTGAAAAGGTTGTTATATATTTTTTGTAAATTTTATCCCATAATCCCATATTTGGGAAGGATTGAAAAAGTATAACTAGGGGCTTTATCCTCTGTTTTAAGGTTTTTGTTGGATGATTGTTATTGTAGGTCATTTTAGGTGTCCTCTTTCTCTAAGGCTAAGTTTTGAAAAAAATAGTATTAATTATTGTGTGTATAATTTTTCTCCCTTACTAAGGTGGTTTCATTTGTCAATCCATTAGCAAGCTTTGAGAGCATGTTCATGTCTCACTTGTTAAAAGAGCAATCTCACCATGCTTGTCCTCATGGTAATATTTTGAAGTGTTTATGTCTGTAATATTTCTTTTCAAGTCAAGTATAAAATGTTTGTGGTTATTTATTGTATCTTGATAATGAAATGCTATAACATGTTTTGTAATTTTTTATGATTGGACATTTAGGTCTATATTCATTACTAATTTTCATTCTGAGCATATTTCTAAATCCCTTTCTACAGTCATATTTGAAAATGCATTATTGAATACCTTTTAATCACTTCCTAGGTTCATGAATTTAGTAAGATAAAGTATTTTATATTCTATTTTTAGTGTATGTCCTAGTCTCTCAGGGATCATTTGGTGTTTATCATTATCTTTTATTTAATGTTTTTTTTTCATCTTTACTGAGGAACATTGTCATGAGATAATGTTAGATACCCTACTATTTCGGATGCCACTTACACACCACACTTCATTTTATAATTAGCTATAAAATTGTTCTACCCTATCCTACCCTACAAATTACATGCTTTGTTACATAATATAAGTGTTAATTTCCCTAAAAATGCATAACATTTTTCTTATTTGGAATGTGTTTGTAGTTTGTGCTTTAAATCCTAGCATTGAAATATTTTATTTAGTCCCTTTTATGGTTGAATATTTCATGAAATGAAGATTGTAGTAATAATTTCATCTGTCTTTAGTAGCTTATGTATGACATAGAGCATTCATGAATTTTGTGTGACAACCCTTCAAGGGTGAAGTGTGAAGACTTGGTTATGCTCTGGTCATATTTGTTCCTTATGCCAAGAATCCTGATGGAGATTGAATTGTAAAATCCCTCCATCTGAGCAAGCTACCCTATAGGTTCTCTCACCTTGGTTCAGGTAGAGCCAAAAGTAGCAAGGAACTAACCATACCCTTTTTCAGTGCTTCTTAGTCATTTTCTTAGTCTGGTCCTTTCATGATGCCAAACCCTTCCCTGGCTACAATGACATTCTATTGGGTTTCTCATCATTGATTACCATTTTATTCAAGTGTGTAAGGCAAGGTTAAAGAGGTGTACAACTGAGAACCAACATATCCTATGAAAATAAAGGACAACATGACAAGTTTACCACTTTATGGATTGGACCTTATCATATTTTAGATATCTTGGGTAAGAATGCTTTATGTTTGAGTGACCTCCAAGGTAATGAATTAACATATCCAGTTAATGGGTGGTTTTTGAAGCACAAATTAATGGTTGTACCATATGGATATGTGCTTGAATAACATAAAGTTTTGAGTTAAAGGTAAGAGTAGAATAGATTTATTATTTCCCTAGTTTAATTTCACATATATTTTTGTTTAGGTTAGCATTTCTTGTTTTTAACATTTTGTTTTCCCTAGTTTAGTTCCCTACTTTCTAGATTATTTTTTTTTTTTTTATGGAATTCTAATTGAATTCTAGTATAATAAAGCAAATACCCAACCCATTCGAATTCCTAACCATGCTTAAGGATAAAATTTTAATTTGTGGGAAAGGTTACAAAATAAATGACTAATGTGGGAATGACATAAAACAAAGCATATAAATCGGTTTGCTTGTAGGTTTTACACCTTTGTGTTTAATAATTTTTGAATTTAGGTATGTAATAAAACAATTAATCATGGTCATGCTACCCTTGAACACTAATATCAAGTATATAAAGTCTAATCTCATCACTACATACAAATTTAGGAATTTTTTTCATTCTCACTAGATCAAATGCACTTATCATGTTAATACTTGTTTAAGGTAATAGTCATTGATACAAATGTAAATGATATGGAAAATCTAATAAAATTATTCCCACACAAATACTAGCTCACTTTGGTTTATTTTTTCTTCTTCCAACTATATTCTTAAAAAAATAAAGTAGGAAAATGAGGAGCATACATCCTAAAAGAGTGATCAATAAAACATAAATAAAATCTAAAGGTGATCAAAGGATAACATGATGAAATAAGATCAATATATCATGCATCATGAAATAACATAGGAGGAAGAAAGAAGAGGAACCAAAGTTATCTCTATCAAGGATATTGATGCCTAGATGACATCAAATTAATGCTTGAGCTTCCATAGTTTTAAATATGCTTTCAAAGGAACTAGAATGAAACCTACGGTTATCCCATGTCTTTTATAAAATCCTCACAACATGAATAAAAGGAAAATTACTTTATCACACACATATATAGGGTATAATCTAGGCAAGTATGTTGTATTCTATTATTAGGAGTTTATTTTATGTCTTTGATTCAATTATTCTCTTTGAAAATTGTTCATGTTTGATCTAGAATTGTTAACCAAAGTTTCTGGGTTCTCAAATATTTAGGAGTATTCCCCTATGATTCACCATTTTTTGTACTCAACATACCCCCATTATATTTATTTTTAAATAGGGACCCACTATATTTTTAAATTTTTAGGCCTTTTTTGAAAAATCTTCTTTCATAGGTCTTTATATGTCCACCTAACTTAGTTATTTGGTATAAACATAAATGGGAATTTTCACATGTAGATTATTCTAACTAACTTATTAATAATATTTGGATGTTTTTCATGTGTACAAGTTTTTGAAACATGCACAGTGATTGGAAAGTCTCAAGCTTCCTATATTTTTTTGTAACCAAAAGGGTTCATGAAAATCAAGTCTTTGAAACTTTTATTCAGAAGTCAATCTTTGGAAATATTCGATCCTCCACATCTATGTTAAACCTTCATGAAAAATGTTCTTTAGAAATTTTTTTCACATGTTTTTGTTGGCATTTTTTATCACACTTTTGACCTTCTACATTCGTGTTTACATATACTACGTTTAGGATTTTGGTATTCATAACTTTATCCATGATGTATGCAAGTCTTTGGAATTTATGTTCATCGTGGGTTTTTGTTCAAAATTTTAGTATTCACAACTTTTTTAATTTGGAAAAAGTTTTCATATTTTACATATTTGGATAAAATGGTCAGTGTTTTTGTTTAGAATTTGGTCCTATGTAAAAGTGTTCAGTGGAATTTTTTGGAAAAACTAGTTGGATAAATTATTAGGAAGTGGTCTTTAGAACTTTTGGTTTTGAAGGTCTCAGCTAGCATTTGGACTTTGACAAAATTGTTTAGAAATTAGGTTTAAACTTTTGGTTCAGAACTTGGCCTATTTAAAAAGTAACCCTTATAGCCTTCATAAAATATTACTTGTATCAAAGGTAATAATCTGGCATTCCTCTGAATGTCTATAATGTTTACATGGCATACTAATCCAAAACATAGAATCTTTGGCTGAAATATAATTCAAGAAACAAGAAAAACACAATAACAATAATGTTATCTCTAAAAAGAGATGTTTAATTCATCAAAATTTATAGATCCAAACATATGTTTATCTCTGAGAAGAGATTTATAATTTCCCTTTCATGTTACATATTGATTTATACACATTTTGAAGGTAGGAGGAGGATGTTGAAGGTCACCAATCTCAAGGGAGATCAAGTGGTTTGACTTCCATGATTTACAACAATACAGAATTCAAGGAATTACTATTTTTAGAAACTTACTATTTTTAGACTGCACTACTAAAATTAAAATTTGGGGCACTTCCATTGGGTTTTCTGGGGTCAAAATCCATTGAGTGGAGCTTTATGCCATCTCACCACATTCTCCTCATTCTTATCTTTCCAATAGTTCAAATGATGAGTCAATTGGAGCTACGGTGCAAAATTTATGGCTCCCAAAATTTCCATCATCAATTGGGATAGAACTGTCACCCAAATTATCGCCTGAAATGTTTCTCAGATCACATACCTAACATAGGTATTCAAAACTTGTATTCATAAGATGTGTTTTATTTTCAATAATTAAGGATTACCTTATTTTAACACACCATCCAACTCCTGACTACCAAAATCCTATGTGGAATAACTAAATTAGATAAAAAAGAGTGACAAGATGACACTTTTCAAAGGCAATGACGTGTCATTATTTTAAATATCTATAATTTTTACATGGAATACCCACCAAAATAAAGTGGAAAAGTTTGAATTGAATAATTAAATAAAGTTTAGAGACTTAGACATTCATGGCACACAAAATGGAATTGAATACCAAAATTTATATCAATGAATTGAAAGTGAACATCATTCCCATTGATAATAAACAAGCTCGAGTGAACTTGCATCCTTGATAACTTGAAGCCCTAGCTATATACACATAATATTTTCAAAATTTTATAAAATACTGATGCTTTACATCTTGCAAGACCCCATTGAGACTTAATATTATTGAGTACTTACCCTAAGGGGTATATTAGGAAAGGGTTTGGTAGACCATTGGTGCTTTTTAGGATTGTTTTCCCTTATTGCCACTTATTACAAATCCAACTAGTTCTTAAAAACCATTACCTAAGATATTACTCCTCTTTTGCATACTCCTCCAATATTTTCTCACTTTCCATCCTTCTTTTCCTCACCTTAAGCCCCTTTTGGTAGTCTTGTATATTAGGTTAACTGGGTTGACCTTGTACAATTTTGGGTAAAATTCATTTAGGGTCTAGGTCAGCACTTGGTCAACCTATCCTGTGACCTAGTGAATTATTATCCATAACTGTACTCGATCAACCTTGTCAGTCATAATTTTTGGAAGGGATTAGGGTTAAATCCATCTATATATACAATATCATTTCATCATTTTACACAATGAACAAGAGTTATTATTAACTTGCACTTCTTTAAAAAATACTCTTCCACAATTCTACTTTATGAGTCTTAACTTAGGGTTTATACTAGTAGAATCTAGTTTTGTGGAGTAGTCTTAGATGCTTTGGCATTTCTTATTAATCCTTAAAAAACACAACACCTCTTACAAATCCCCTTTGGCCAAGGGAGAGATTGAGTCTTGATGGGTTCATCTTTTAGGTAAGTATTCTCTAACTTTACTCCTCTCTTTAGTAGATAGAAGTAGCATAAGTATTAGATTCAAATAATATTACTATTCTCTTTCCATGTATTAGGGTCTTACTCATACATAGCTTAATTGATATTCTCCTATGCATGGTTGTTTGTTTAATAACCCCCGTATTATGCCACAAGCTTTGGTGATCACTAGATTATATTTGTTTTCTTTAATTATTATTAGTTTAATGAGATATAAAAACATAGTACCTAACTAGGGTTATTGTATGATTGTGCTTGATTGGAGGCTTTAAAACCCTCCTTATAATTGTGTGTTTTGATAAAAGATCCCCTTATTGGGTCTATCATATCTCCATATTAGTCATGTTCTCGATTATCTAATGTGTACCCAATTGAAAGTGTATGGTATTATTTATCTTCTCTAAGTTATGATTGATATATAGACATGATGCATTTATAATTACATACATTCTGGTGAACTCAATGTGAATCTAACCGTTGAAGGTGTTATCTCACATTTTTCATTATTTTATCATCTTACTTATTATTATTTTTCTAAATTTATAATATTGGGTTGACAATGTTGGTATAGTTATAACTTATATGTGTAGTTTTAACACAGTCATATTAATATGATGATGTTCTATTTGTGTAGGTTTTTTCCTTAGGTACATGTTACTAGTTTAACTCTGTTGATGTAGTACATTTTCTAAACTTCTAGATAGACTATTAGGTTGACCCTATTGACACATTACACTTTTTTTAGACTTCTAAAAAATGTACTAGATCAACCCTGTCGACACAGTATACTATACAGGTTTCAATAGTAGGGATTTACAGAACTAGAACAACCCAATCGACTTAGTTGGAAAAAAATTTAGGCATCTTAAGTAGAAATTTGAAAAATTATAATCATCTTCCAACCCACCAAGGTTATTTTCTCCCCTTATCTGTCATTTATGTTATTCATTATAGTTCTATTTTTCATAGTTTGTAGTCTTGAAAACTGCTCCCATATAGTAAACTAGGTCGACCCTATCAACGTAGTTATATATTATATCTTTTGTCTAGAAAATTGTTTTGACACTATCGACGTAGTTATTTTTTTATCCTTGCTTCCATAGTATAGTAGAGACATTGTCAAGTTTTTTCTATAATCTCTACATACATTGTCACCTAAATTAACATTGTACTATGTTTCAAAGTTGAAATTAACACTTATATGCTAGTAATTGGTTCATACTTTCATTTTTAGTTGTTTGCATGTTTAGAATAGATCACATAGTCTAATTAAGTGGTTTTTAAATATAGCATTTAGTTTTACTATTTTTTTTCTTTTATGCACACACTACCAAATCACAAAATCTTAAAAATAGATTTAAACAATTATCTATCTAAGGCCTAACTACTTAGATTTCATCACCAAGGGGGAAGCTAAATTGTCTTATTGGCTAGTTATAAACATGTGGTTAATGGTATATATTGGAAAATCACCCAATACCCTTATCATTGTGGTGTGTGAAGTGAGGGGGTAGGCCCCAATACCAAGCTAGTACCATTGCTAACACAGATCCTTTTTAGCCTAAATGTCTTTAAACCATCCACAGATTGATTTATAGTTCATTTCTCAAAAACAACTTCCTATCATATCTAAAATCATATTCTAATAATTTAACAACATTTAGGATGACCACTTAGCTTTTACTTTCCAATTTGATTACTTATTCTTTGTTCAATTATATGTTATTGTAAAAACTTACATTAACTAGCGTTGGTGCACAGTTTTGTGTTGTGTGACTTAATTGGATCATATTAATTAACCTAATTTATTATGTGTTTCCATTCATTTCTTGCTTTTAAAAGTAATTGTAAAAAATTTCCTCTTTCAATACATAGTCATTTTACTCAACACAATCTCTTACAAACTATCTGTTTTCCTTTCCTACCATACTAGGTCAATCTTGTCAACACAATAGTCTTTTATGTTCTTGAAAATATAGAACTAGGTCAACCCTATCAAATCTATATATTTTTCTACCTATTTTCTACCCAGGTTATTGAAATAGGTCAACCCAGTCGACTATGTATTTATGTTGTCTTAGCTTTTAGACCCTATTTTTTGTACTAGGTCGACCCAATTGACTCTATACTTTTCTTACTTTCCCTATTTATCAAACTCAGTTCTTTTTTCTCATTCCTTAGCATTTTATTCATTTTTATCATATCATCATAAAGTCCACTTTCAAAATCTTCTTGGACAACTTTAATCCATTTAGATACTATATGGGATATTCATTTCTCCCTCTCTTTTCCTCCCAAGAGCACCATCAATCTTGGGGCACCTCTTCCCCTCCTTCATTTGTGACTTGTCACATGGTGTAAATCACACATCAAGATGAAATTTATGGATTTGACCCTTTCTAAACCTATCAAGTCACTTCTCATCTTCAAAACCTTCAAACTAATGTGCAAGAAATTGACACAAGTTTAATCAATAATCCCACTAATAATCCATATTCTAATAACCCTCCCCTTAGTACAATTTTTTAGAGTGATCCTACCAACACCAACCAACCTATTAATACAAATCAACTTCTTGTGTAACTCATATAAAAAATAAACATAATGAAAACTTCTAACACTTCTAAAATTATACAACTCCAACATCATTTGATTAATATAGCTAATCAACTTATGACTATCAATTCTCAAGAAAATCTCAATTACATTCCTCCACCTCTTAGATATACCTCAAGCAATGTTATTTCTTAACCCATAATGAATAAAACGATGATTTAAACTATTAAAAATGAGCCTTTATCTCCCTTCATTATATCCATAGATATTAGTTATATATCTCTAACTATCAAGTATGATGGGACTAAAGATCCTAGCTCATTTCTCAAAGCCTTTGGCAACCTTTACAGAGTAGATCCAAACTAATACCTTTGCCATGACTAAAGTCTTAGTCAAAAACTTCATATGTGATGTATTAGAATGGTATAATTAACTTCCCTAACACTCCATTTGGCAATTAGAAGATTTGGTTAATCCTTTATTTAAAGATTTTTAGCACAATGATCTTCCCAAAAATTGTCTTAGCTTCTTCATCATTGCTAAGAAATATCCCACTAATTCATCTCATGACTTTATCAAAAGATGGAAATCATTGGCCGATAATGTTGACCATAACATTATTAATGATAAATTTTTAAAACTCTTTATAGTTGTTTTAACTGCTTCTCTTCAATATAAGGTTCAAAATATTTCTCCCCAAACACTTAATGAAGTTCTTGACCAAGATAAGTGTCAAGACTTTCTTATGAAGAAATTCGAACCTAATCTTAAACTTCTTAAAGGATATTTTCAAACATCTACTAAATTAAAAACTGATAATACTCCATAAACCAAACTAGGAGTTTACAAAGCTGACATTCCTTCATCTTGTCACACACCACTCTCAGTGTAACAAATGAAACATTTTTTACCACCCTATAAACCTTTCTTCTATTATAATAATCCTTCGAATTGGTATGACCCTAATAAATTTTATTGTTTCCATGATGAAATTAGTCATTCCCATGAATCTTGTAGAGGTATCACTAAACTTTTTGTCTCTTATATGCTTCGTGATTCCTTTAATCATGAATCTATGAACAACCTTCATCATCAAGATTACATTTTTGCTTCTCAAAAATGATAGGTTTCCCAAGCTTCTACCTCAACTAACCAAAAATATTTTTCTACAAATAATAATCAACAAAATACCAAGTATGTTTGTGCCATTGATGTCAATAATGACTAATATTTTATCAATTCTCAATATGTTAACACTACTAAGGTTAATTATCATCACAAATCAACCCACAAAGATCATGTTACCAAACCTAAGAATCCATATTTAGAAGAATAACTTCTTAAAGCTACTAGAACCACTAATCTCACTTTAGAATATCCTAAGGAACAACTTCTTCCTTCTAAACCCCTAACCATTCTTTTTTTTTTCAAAATATACCTTACCTTTTAAACATCATGCTAGTTCTTCTTCTAAATCTTAGTGGAACTTTCTTAAAGAAATTAACTCTATGCCTTGTAATATTCCACTTATGGATTTGGTTCATACTTATCCTTATCATTGCAAGTTCCTTATGAAATTATTTCAATAAATTGAAGATCCATCTTCTATATATGAATAACCACCTTTTATTGAACCTCAACCTACCAACATTCATACTATTAAAATTTTGTCCTTCTTATAAGCCTTCTATTGATTTTATTGAAGAGGACATGATCAATGATGAAATTATTTTTTTTACTAATGATTTACCACTTTTTATTAAAATGACCATTAATAATACCCTTATCCATAAGGTTATCATTGATGAGGGATCTAGCATTAATGTGACATCCTTATGGCTTATCCAACAACTTGGTTATAGTAAGGATCATCTCAATCAAACATGTCTCATCTATCATGGTTTTCATAAGACTAATCAAAATCCACTTGGTTGTATTTGGATTCCCCGAACCATCAGACCTAAGACTATTTGAACTAAGCTTATGTTCCTTGATTTACCCTTATATTATAATATACTCCTTAGTCTCCCATGGACTCATATAATGAGGATGATTGCTTCTTATGATAGCCAATGCATTAAATTATTACATAATGCAAAATTATATAAGCATGAGATTGGTACCAACCCTTGGACTATTTAACTTCCTAATCCCAAATCTTAGTATCATATTCCTATCATTCCTAAAATAATAGTTCTCCTTTACCCAAGTTTATCAACATTAATCCTAATTTATAAGTCACTCTTGCCAATTTAGATGATGATGAGCCTAATGATTTGTAACATACTTACAATATTACCAAACTACCTCCCTACATTTTGGAGTGGCTTCCTCCTTTATTACCTTAGTATCATATTATTCCTCTTATTAATGAGATCACTAATTTTCCCCCTCTATGCAATGTTCAAGAGCCTTTTCTACTTGAATATGCCTAAACTTACAATGACTTTTGAGTGTGCAAATTATTTCAAGATCCTCTCATCATGTCTCCACATACTTTTAGTAATAATGTTATTTCACCCTCTGAAACTCCCCCTAAATCTCAAACATGTAAAATTTCTTCAACATATGATGATAATTATATTATGTCCCAAGATCAATCTCAAGACTTGGATGTTCAACATTATCAAAAAATATTAGATCAAATTCATGCTTTTAATAGGGATGTTCATACCTTTTCTATAGATCATGAATTAAATATCAAAGGTTATGTGCCTCTTGCCAATTCTCCATTCTTTGATATTTGTTGGGTGGTAGAGAAAATTATACCTTCTAAACCTCTAAAAATTCTTGCATCTTCTATACCACCTATAGATCCCATTATTTCATCCAATCCTTCTCCCATCAATGAAACCAAAAAAACACCAATCCCTTATGATCCATCTACTCCTCATATTCCTAAGATTAAACTAGATGTCAAGGCCATTGATGTCATCAAATATATTCTAAATATCATTACCATGGTAATCAAATTGTCGATCTTAAAGTAGATGTTGAGTATCATGATATTCTTCCCAAATTTCATTGTGATGAAATTTATTCTTGAAATACCTCATGCTCAATAACCTCAACTTCCTTGGCAACATCATAAACTTGGGAATTTTAAAACCAAAAGATCTTATTTTAACAACTTCAATGCTAGTATCGATCCTAAAAAGAATCCAATTTCTTATTTACCTGATGCAGCATATCATTTACAAGATGAAAATGTTATTATTATCAAATAAAACACTCACATTTAATATGGTACTCCATCTTTCCCTCAACCAATCATAGTTTCTTGAAAACTCTCACATATTGAGTATGATAACTTTAGCTTATTATTTTACAAATATCATGATATCTTTGTTTTGTCCTATGGAGACATGCCTCATATTGATCCTAACATTGTGGTGCATAACATCATTATTTATCTTGATGCCAATCTTTTACATAAAAAACAAAGGAAATTCCCACTCGAGGTTTCCATTTTATGTCACAAGGAAATTATAAAATTGCTCAATGTTGAATTTATCAAACTAGTGGACTATTCTGAATGGATTTATAACATAGTTCCCATTCAAAAAAAGGTCCCCATGGTCATTCAAATATATATTTATTTCTAAAATCTTAATCTCACTTGTCTAAAGGATAACTTCCCTTTAGCTTTGATAGATTCCTTCATTGATTCCATAGTTGGTTATGAAATGTTATCTCTTATGGATGGCTTCTCAGGCTACAATGAAATTCAAATTACCCTTGAGAAACAACATAAGACATATTTCACCATGGAATGGGGTATCTATTGCTATGTCAAAATTACCTTCGATGTCAAAAGTGTCAAAGCCACTTACAAATAAGAAATGACTAACATATTTCATGATCTTATCCATAAAATTGTTTAAATCTATGTGGATGACCTCATTGCTAAATCTAAAAGTCATAAGACTCATCTCTATGATATTTCCATCATCTTTGACCATCTTCTAAAATAATGAGTTAGACTAAATTATTAGAAATGTGTCTTTAATGTCACATCTATAAAATTATTAAGATTCCTAGTCTCTCTTTATAGCATCAACATTGACCTAGCTATATTAGTTATATCATCAACTTGTCCATTCCTCATTCCATTCCAAACATTCACACTTAGGCCAACTTAGGTAAATTAAATGATTCATCCCTAAAATGGCTTACCACATCCACTCCATCAATTCTCTTTTTAATAAAGGTAATGCCCTATAATAGATAGACCCTTGTCAAAAAGCCTTTGCTAACATGAAAAAATCATTATTTCACCTACCTACACTTCATCCTCCTTCTAATGATTGACCCTTGATCCTATATACTTCTTCTCCACCTATATCAGTTAGGGAAATGCTTACCCAATAAGATGATACTAAAAGAGAGTATGATATCTACTAAATTAATAAAGGCCTCATCGATTATGATAAATGGTATACCAAAGTTGAATGTGATTACCTTGCCATCTATTTTGTAGCTGAAAAGCTTTGACATTACATGCTATAGCAGACCACTTATATCATCATTCATTCTAACCCCCTTCATCACTTATTCTCTAAAGCAATTCTTCCTAGAGACAGATTTGGAAAATGGATGGTCCTTTTTATGGAAGTTGATTTCCACATTATAACTCAAAAAGTTGTCAAAGGATAGGTCATAATTGATCAACTTGATGCAAGCCCTTGTGCTAGCTACTAATCACCTTCACAATAGTCTTTCAGATGATAATATTCTCTATATTGAAGGTCTCAATTAAGATATTTCACTTAAATATTACTTTCATAACTTCACCACTGATCGTGAAGCAAATAATCTTGATGACTTTGTTATTCCCCCTGATACTACTAAACCAAAAGTACTTATCAAATAACTTCCTAAAATTAATGTTGGATTATATGAGGATAATTGGACCCTTCACTTTGATGGTGATAAATGACTTCAAGGAGTTTGGGAATGTTTCATTGTTACAAGTCCTCTCATCAAAAAAATTCCTTTATCTTTTTGCTTAAACTTTGATGTAACCAATAATATGGTTGAATGTGAAACTCTAATCTTAGGCATGAGAGCTGCCCTTGATTTAGACATTTAATACCTACATGATTTAGGTGATTCTCAACTTATTTTCTACCAATTCAATGGTTATTACCACTGTAAAAGTGATAATATCATTAATTAATATCAAATTACAACCACTCTCACTAAATATTTCATCTCCTTCACTATTGAGCCTATTCTTCGAGATCAAAATTCTATTGTTGATTCCCTCACCTCTTCAACATCTCTCTTTCATCCCCACCAAGTTCTTTTTTATCCCACTTTTCTTATATAAATAATAAAATCTACTTATTATACTCAACCACTAGATTTACGTATCTACCACATTGAGGCTGTCACCATTTAACAAAGCCAATGGTATAAAGACATCATTTAATTCTTGGAACACCAAAATTATCTTCCTAATTTAGATTCTCATGAAAACACTTGTATCTATAAATAAGCTTTTAAGTATGTATTTCAATACAATATCCTTTATTATTGCAATGTTTAAGGTACATTTCTCTATTGTGTTATGTAAGATGAGGTCCCTCCTCTTATTGAACAATAACATGGGGGCATTTATAGTGGACACTATAGTGGACATGTTACAACCTATAAATGCCTATATTTGGGTTACTTTTGGCCTATTCCTAAAAAGGATGCTATCAAATTTGCTAAAAAGTGTACCCTTTTCTAGATTTATAATGATATAATTCATTCACCTCTAGTTAACCTTCAAACTATTAAATCTCCCTAGCCATTCTCCATGTGGGGATTAGGAATCATCAGCAAATTACCTTACTCTTAAGATGGACATGTTTTTATCATCACAGCTACTAAATATTTTACCAAATGGGTTAAATCCATACCCCTTATTGATATCACTACTAATACCATTTCAAAATTCATTCTTAACAAAATCATCTATCTCTTTGGTGTTCCCCATACTATCATCTTTGATAATGGTGGTAATTTTAAAAATAAAGACATCAAACAACTTTGTGTTAAATTCAAGATGAATCAATAATGTTCTACGCCTTATCATCTACAATTTAATGGCTAAGTTGAGGCCCCTAACAAAATTCTCAAAAAAATTATCTGAAAGATAATTCATGAAACCCACACTAATTATCACCTTTTTCTCTATCTTGCTCTTTGGGCCTATCAGACGAGCATACATACTACCACTAGGGTAATGCCATTCTCTCGTCTATGGTTTAGAGTTAGTTTTTCCATTGGAAGTACATCTTCCCTCTCTTTGTATATCTCTTCATGGTATTATTCAGGATGAAGAATTAAATGAAGCTCTCCTTCATGTCCTTGATTTCCTTGATGAACACTATCTTTCTCCTTCACAACAAAACCACCAATACAAGGCTCATATTTCCAAACAACTTAAAAATGTGGTAAAATAAGCATATTTAATATTTCTGATCTTGTCCTTAAATTATACTACACTCATGATAAAAAAGTTAAATATGCCAAAAAATGGTGGGCCCCTATTTAGTCAAATATATTCTTGTTCTAAGTAACTATCACCTTCAAACCAATAAAGGC
The DNA here is from genome assembly GCA_037957365.1 of Torreya grandis. Lineage (NCBI taxonomy): Eukaryota > Viridiplantae > Streptophyta > Pinopsida > Cupressales > Taxaceae > Torreya > Torreya grandis. The sequence goes on from JARHVA010005779.1 coordinate 473,013, forward strand.
TATGTTTTCAAAGAGCCCACCATTGCATAATTCCTCAATAAGTATTTTGCCTAAATCCTTCCCTCCTTTACATGTTTTTAATAAATGATATCTATTTAATACTTTTTTGTAGGTCACTTACATGGGTCTCTCCCTCTACAATAGTTCTTCCTTTTCCAAAAACCTTTAGTCCTTCCTATTTGGTCTTTTGGTCTCCTCTTTTTCTCTCATGATTTGCATTGTAAAACTGTGGATAGGACTTGGTTTTCCTCATGATGTACCATTGTTTCCTTATTTTCATATTTTTTATACATTTTTTTTGTCACCCTTTGGGTTTCTCTTTTGTGAGTTTCTATATAAGGCCATGGATATGACCTGGCCTTCCTCACAAATACCATATTTTTCTTATATCATTTATTTTTTGCGTGATTTTTTTTTTCACCCTCATGGGTTTCTCTTTTATGAGTTGTAATGTAAGACCATGGATATGACCTAGCCTTCCTCATAAAATGACCATATTTTAGTTCCTTTCCTAGAATGTGTTTTTGTTTTGTTTTTTTTAATCCTATTGAGGTCAACATACACCCATTTTTAAAAAATAAGGACTTTAAATCAAATTCTATAAATTTTTGTTATGAATTGAACATCCTACTTGATCTAATTGCATTATTTGAATATCATGCTTGATCTAGTTTACATTGGCATGTTAACATATTATCTTCATTTGAATTTATCTAATGTTTTTAGCTTTGATTCTTATGTTTCCTATTGTAGGTTAATGTATTTTCATTTACATGAACATTGTTTAGGGTTTTTGTGCTTTAATTCTAACTTAACCCTTTTTAATTAAGCCTTTGGTATTCTTAGTTGATTAATTAAATCTGTCTAACTAATGTTAAAAAACCTTGGTCTATTTATTTTAAGCCTAATTTCCTTTTGAAATAGATTCAAATTTATGTGGGATCAAATTTACGTGGGAGCACTTTATTATGCATTAGGTTTAGTTTAAATTTTATCCTAAATTTTAAATCATGTTTATTAACACAACTTAAACCTTAGTCTAAAATTTTATGATAAGTATTTTTGTTAGATATTTATCAATGATGTAATGTTGATGTAATGACATTTTCCAAGTGAGTATATGAGGTTCCTTGATAGTCTATGTGATAATGATAAAGTGTGTAATGTGTTTGTCTTAGTATGATTAAAGAAGGCTTGGTGGATCTTTAGAGTTTTCATGGCTTAAGATGTTTAAGGATGGGTATGGAGTATTGAGCATGTGAAAGAGGTATATAAGATTTTTTTCATGCTTTTATTTCTTATGTGTATGTGTGGATTTCATCTGGTTTATCATTATTATCATCTACACATTTTAGGTCTAGTGGTAGAAAATATGAGTAGGCAATTTGATGAAATCATTATTGCCATGTATAGATGAGTTAAGGGGATTTGGTCATATGGTTTTGATCAAATTTTTTGTAGATCATATTCACTAAATTTTAGATCATACACTGAAGCATGTCAAAATATATGCAAGTGCAAAGTTAGGCTCTTAGGTATTTTGATAATGTTTTCCCATACCTAGCCAAATTTGCATGAGGCAAGAAAAACCTGATTAAGTAGTTTGGTGATGGTATATCTCACATGTGTGGATATTTCAAGAGAATTTGATCATATGGGTTTATTCAACTTTGTGCCTAGTTAATTTGTGTTAAATCTTAGAACATGCACCAAAGCACACCAAAAGATATGCATGTGAAAATTTGGTCTTTTACGCACTTCTTTACATTGTTGGCTCTGTGATAGATAAATTTAAGGAGGAATTTTAATGTCATTATATCTCACATGTGTGAAGATTCAAGGATCATATTGACATATGGTTGGATTCTCCTATGTGAGGAGATCATATGGTCCAAATTTGAGAACTTACAAGTAAGTGAAGCAAAAGATATGACTATGTAAAGTTGGCCTTCAAAGAAGATAAGCAAGGTTCCCATAATAATTTTTTCATAAGTTAAATTTATATAAACATCAATAGAACACATTGATATAAGATGTCAGGAAATAGTGACATGGTGCTAAGTGTTCAATGTTTAAGTTAGGCAGAGAAAAAGATCGAGCTTCTTCCATGGATCAATGGTGAGCAGGTAATCATACAAATAGAGATCAATGGTGTAATTTAAATTAAAGAGGTAAAAGTGATATTTGTCTAGAATATTTAAATCTTAGAAAATTTTTAAGATATTTTTGGAGTCCATGATGTTAAAGTTGCTAGATTGCACTAGATGAGGTCAATATGTTCAATGTTTAATATTTGTCATTAGTGCACTATGTGTTAAAGATAAAGATTTATATAATAAGATCAATGGTGCATGTTTAATTTTATTAGTGGGGACTCAAGATGATAGCATGGTGACCAAGGTTTAACCATCATCATTTGCATTTGAATATTTGAATTTGCAAAGGAATGACTAGTGTCTAGTTTTTGGGCCATATATTTTGATCTATACATAATTTTCTCATGGTGTAAAAAGAAAACTTGTAATGGATTTCAACGTGCATCCATATATATAAGTTTAAATATTTTAAAGTGTGTACATGAAAATATATTGAGCTCCAAAGTTGACCATTTGTTTGACTATGTTCTACAAGTAACCTAAAAAGGATATTTGAGCTCATTTTGATACTATTTAAATACCTATTAATGAATTAGATATTTAAGAGTGTTTTAGAATCCATGAGGAAAATATTTTTGCATTATTAAGGTTTGACCATTTATATATATTATGAAAAAATATTAATAAGTTGACTATGTAATCCTTTGTGATGGTCTTATGCACCAAGTCAATGTTTGAGTTGTTTGAGCATTCACAGATGTGATAAAATTTAACTATGATCATTTTATGATGAATAAAGGTACATAAGGAGTGGACCCATATAATTAAAATTGGTCTTATTTTCTTGTTTTGCTTGATGATGTGCTTAATGGGTGAATAGGTATCCATGAGACCTATAAGAGCTACAAGAGCCTAATTGAAAGGTGTAACTACTTAAAGGAGACTCGTATATTCTATGGAAAACATATAAATATTTTATTTAGATATGGCTTTATATGATATATTCTTCAAGGGTTAATTCATACCTAATGTCTGACTAAGATGTTGATAATCATGATTACTTTATATATAGTGAAACCAAATATGATGCTTTTTAGAAGTGGGTGAGATATGTGTGAGATTTGAGAGAGGCTTGGGTGTGTTAAGTATGGAATGAAAGAGATTTAGAGTGCCTAATAGATTATTTGATGAGTACATCATATAGAGGACTATTTGTATGACTTATAGCTCATAATCCTATTCACATAATAATATTCTTGTAGATTGAGTATGAGTGAAGGTGAAGAGTGATAATCAGAGCTCCATCATTAGGTGTTGAAGACATCAACAGAGGTGGATGTTTTCATTTGTTTTGTTGTGTCAACTCAACATCTAAGGGGGTTACATCCTCCTTGTAAGGTGAAATTTTCTAAAGGTCTAGTTATTATTTTAGATTAGATAGATAGGTGTAATAACACATTATGGGATTCTAGTCTCACTAAATAAGGGATGGTAGTTCCTTGATTAATTTCAACTGGTCTAAATTGGTTCTTATTATTATAATATACTAGTTTAATTGTATGTTCTCATGTGTTTTCTCACCCAAGATGGTTTCCCACATATGACATCTGTTATGTGATTGCTCTTGCATTGTTTATCTTGGTCATTGTTATGAATGATCTGTATACTTCATGAATGCTTATGCTAATTGATTAATAACTTGAAAGTGATTTAAATTGAAGTTGTATTATTTGGGCTCACTAATTCACTCCCCGCTCTTAGTGATTTTACCTCTAAAAAATAGTATCAGAGTAGGTCCTTTTGTAAAGGCTTGATAGCTTAAAGGTCATCCAAGGTTAAATATGGGTTGTCATCAAGGATGTTTCTCTACTAAGCAAGATATAATGTTTAATATATCCAACAGGATTTTTGGAGTGCAAGGATGAGGACATATATTATGTCCCTAGGGTTTCATATATGGCAATTTATTGTGGATGGTTATGAGGCTCTTACTACTTCTCCATCTAGTGTTGAAGATAAGAATCTATTTGAGAATAATTTTAAGGCCATGAATGCCATCACTTGTGAACTTATAGAGACTGAGTTGACCAAAGTAATCCATTATAAACCTAATAAAGAGATATTGGAAAAAATATAAATCATTTATGAAGGAGATTCAAAGTTTAAACTTGTTAAGTTGTAAACTAACAAAAGGCAATTTGAAAGTCTCAAGATGAAGGAAGAAGATTCTATGGAATCCTTTCTGTAGAGGGTTGATGAGACTATGAACATCATCAGAGGTTTTGGATAGAATATTTAAGAGGCTATTGTATTCCAATAGGTATTAAGGTCTCTATCTCTCAAGTTTGATCCAAAAGTTTATACTATAGAACAAAGTCATTATCTTACTTAATTTAAGATGGATCAATTACATGGCACTATTACTACCTATGAGATAAGAGTAAATGATTATATAACACAAAATAAGTAATAATAAATAAAGATAGAGATGAATCTGAAGAATTTCCAAGGTTAAAAAAACCCAAATAGGATGACATATCATACATTGATGAGGATGAACTAATTGCTTTGATTACTAGGAAATTGAACATAGGCTCAAGGAAGTATAAGGGTAAAATACCATTCAAATGTTTTAATTATGGAGAGATAGGAAATTTTTCTTTTAATTTCCCTCATAATCATGGGGAGAATGATGATGAAGAGCATGGTGAAGGCCAATATGAAGACAAGAAGACATATAGGAAGAAAAGATTTAGAAAGTATAACAACAAAAAGAAGTCCTTGAAAAATAAGAAGATTCTCTAAACCAAAGAAGATTATAGCTCATTAAATGAGAGTAAAGTTAGTGACTAAGAATATTATCATGAATATGAATCCCTATTCATGTCTAAGGAAGTAATTTGCTCACCTCAGAAGGTGTCTACTTGGAATGATACAGATGATGATGAGGATGAGGTGGACTATGAGACTATATTGATGAATACTCTTGAAGAACTAAAGATTGAGAAGAAGATAAATAAGAATATGAAATATAAAATAAAGGAATATGAGGAAAAATTCAATGTGTTTGAGGAAATATTGGTTGAAGACTCTAGGGAGCATGAAGGTGTTGTCATGTTGCTTAATTATAAGTTGGAATCTATGTCTCAAAGGCTAAGAGCCAAAGAATAAGAATGATCAAGGTATGCTTATGAGATTGTGTCTTTGAAAGATGAGTTAGATAAATTTTCAATAAAGGTTAAATCATTTTTCAAGTGTGATAAAATTTCTAATGATTGGGATGATCTCCTAAAGAGTCAAACATTAGATAATGGTAGATTTGGATTAGCTTTTATTGAAGATCCCAAATTTGCTACTCAAGTTCACATGAATATAAATGACAATAAGGTGAATCAGTATTTGAAGACAAATCATCAAAAAAGGAATAAAGGTGCTAGTATAATGAAGATGAATTAGATTAGACAATATAATGCCATGAGGTATGCAAATTTGATGGTTACTATTTCACATGTAATCAATTTGGGCATAAATCTAGAAAATGAAAGAGACCTATTAGAAATGAGTTTGCATGGGACTGTGATGGGACTATGATGGGGGTCATCAGTACAAAGGAGTGATCAAAATTAAGTGCTTAAACTATATTAATTTAGGACACTTTGCAAACCATTGTCCACATAAGAATAGATAAGGTGAGTCCTCTTTAAAAATGGGATGTTATTTTTGTTATCATGACAAAGGAAAAATTCCAAGTCTCTATCCAAACATGATAAGACAAATTGTTATTCCATCAAGGAGTATGATGTGATAAAAATATGAATAGAGATGTCACATTGATAGGTTCTACAAGAAAAAGTCTACAAGTCAGAGTAGGTTTAATCAGGCTCTTAGAATGCAAGTAAGAAGACAAGTCAACTCATGGAAGCCAAAGGTGGCAAGTGTAAGCCATGATGAGTATTCATGTCTAAGTATTTTTTTGTATGGTGGAGAAAGTTACAAAATTTGAATAGTGACAAGAGGTATCATTGTCTGATTATGTTGAGAATGAAGAGATCAAGCTCAAGGAGAAGACCAAGATATTAGTTGAGGCTAGTTTTTAGGTGTGTATGGATCCATATGAACATCTTGCTATTCATGAGCATGTATCATGAAAATAACATAAATTTTCTATGCCTAGTGATGAGGTTCCAAACTACAAGGTATATTCTTCAAATGAAAAGTTATGTCATGAATCTTTGTTGTCTCCATGTATTGTCAATCCAATCCTATAAAAAAAGGAAAATGTTTTAGTGGTTGAGCATGTTGATTCTCTTAAGCTTAAGAATAATAAGAACAACTATAAGTATCATATGACCAAGGAGGAGAAGGAATATGAGGATTTTTGGTCAATTCCTAGTTTCATATTGTTCTAAGACATTGTGAAATAAGATGTCTCGACATATGCTTCTCAAGAGACATTTTTATCATGGTGAAGCAAGTTTGAGTGCTCAAGATTATATTTCCAATTTGAATAGAGAATTGTGTTGATATTAGAAGGTATTTAGTTAAGGGGGAGAAACAATTTCATGATCATTCTCTAGGTTTTTTTATGGTCTAAAGGTATGTTTGTGCCAATTAAAGATATATGGTGTGCTCTCAGTTTTCTTAATTTTTGGCTTAAGGACAAGTAGGCCTAAAATGGGTTATATGAATTCAATAATCCTAAAGGTTTGAAGGAACAAATATTTTTCCTAGAGTGTGTTATAGTTGTATCCATTTATATAATAAGTTTTATATGTGTGGGTTGACCAAAAGGAGGTTTTCTTAACCTTGTTTGTTTTGAGTTTCTAGGGTTTTTGGCAATGATAGAAAAGTGGTCTACCTTATGTGTTGATATTTGAGGCTTCTTAATTTATTTAATGGGATAAACAGGTTGTCAAAACAAGGTTCATAGAGAATTGAAGGTTTTTAGTTTTCAATATATTCATGTTTTTTTCAAGATGGAGGCCTAATTAGCTAGTAGGTTTGTGAAGGAAGTATGTTGAAAAAGGTGAGATACATGATGTAAATTGGTGTGCTTGAGGGGGCATATGAGATTGCTTTAGATATGAATTTATAGGTCTTGAAGATGTGTCTAATAAAAATTATGGGCTCTACAAGTTCTAGCTAGGGCCATAAAAAAGCTAGATAGGCCTAGTGTGAAGAAGAGTGTCTTTTGATCAAATTCTCCAAAAGAAAAAAGAATAAGTATTTCAAGATTGAGAGAGAAGGATAGTAAGCATGCATGGTATTTATTCATGATGTGTAGATATATAAAGATGCTCAAAAGGTTCAATAGCTTAGAGATCTTAGGGGGAGTCCCTTTTAGATGTTTATTGGTGAGATCCATTAGATTTCAATATTTTTGTGTGTTTTGTATTCATTGGTTGTAATGCTTGGTTGAAGAAAGTGTTGGCATGAATCAAGAAGATGTTTTTAAGGAAAGAAAAGTTAGGGTCAAGGTAAGGGGGAGTTTACATCATCTTTCTAAGGTGATCCTTTTATATTGATGGTATTTTAAGGTCTTCAAGATTAGTTGGTGCCCACTTTGTCATTGTGTTAAAGGGGAAGAAAGTTCCTATTATGAGAGTGCTTGAAGAGAGAAAAGAAGGTGAGTTGTATATTTATTTATGATGGTTGTTGACATCAATGACAAAGGAGAATATTATTGGAGAGTTTTCAATGATGTCTTGGTGATGTTGTGAAGGTGTCCAAGTTAGTGGATGAAGTGCCTTGATAGTCTATGTGATAATGGCAAAGTGTGCAATGTGTTTGTCCTAGTATTCTTAAAGACAGCTTGGTTGATTTTTCAATTTTTCATGGTTTAAAATGTTTATGGATGAGTATGGACTATTGATCATGTGTAATAGGTCCCTAAGATATTTTGTATTCTTTGAGTGTTTATATGCATGTGTGGATTTCATCTGGTTGATCATTGTTGTCATCTAAACATTTTGGGTCTAGTGGCATAAAATTTGAGTAAGTAGTTTGATGACATCACCATTTCCACATGTGGATGAGTCAAGAGGATTTGGTCATATGGTTGTGATCAAACTTGTGCCTTGATCCTATGCACTAATTTTTAGATCATGCAATGAAGTGTGTCAAAAGATATACAAGTGTAAACTTGGGCCCTTACGCATTTTGACAATGTTTTCCCATACTTAGCCAAATTTCCATGAGGTAAGAAAAAATTGAGTACATTGTTTAGTGATGGAATATCTTGCACATGTGGATGTTTCAGGAGAATTTGATCATATGGGTTTGTTCAATTTTATGCCTAGTTGATTTACACTAAATCTCATATCATGCACCAAAGCATGCAAAAAGATATGCATGTGCAAATTTGGCATTTTAGGTAATTCTTGACATTATTGGATCTATGGTAGATAAATATAAGGAGGCATTTTAATGTCATTATACTTCACATGTGTGAGGTTTCTTAGATTATATTGACACATGGCTAGATTCTCCTATGTGAGGAGATTAGATGGTCCAAATTTAAGATCTTGAAAGTGAGTGAAGTAAAAGCTATGACTATATAAATTTGGCCTTCCAAGAAGATAGGCAAGGTTCCCATACTTAGTTTTTCATAAGTTAAAGTTTGAGAAACATCGATGAAATGCATTGCTTCAAGATGTTAGGAAGCAATGAGATGGTGACAAGTGTTCAATATTTAACACTGAGAAGAGATAAATATTAAGCTTCTTACAAGGATCAATGGTGAACAGGTGATCATACAAATAGATATAAATGGTGCACTTTAAATTCAAGAGGTCAAAGTGATATTCATTTAGCATAGTTAAATCTAGTACAATATCAAAGAGATTGATGGAGTGCATGAGATCAATTTTACCATATTGAATGAGATGAGGTCAACATGTTCAAGGTTTAATGCTTGTCATTGGTACACTATGTGTTAAAGGTTGAGATTCATAAAATAATATTGATAGTGTGTGTTTAATTAGAGTAGTGAGGACTCAAGATGATAGCATGGTGACCGAGGTTTAACTATCACCGTTTGTATTTGAATATTTGAATTTGCAAAGGAATGACCAGTGTCTAGTTTTTGGGCCATATCTTTTGATCTATATAGAATTTGCTCATGATGTAAAAATAAAATTTGTAAAGGACTTCAGAATGAATCTATAAATATAATTTTTTAGATATGAAATTTTGTACATGAAAAAATATTAATCTCTAAATTTTATTTTGTGTTTGACTATATTCTACAAGTAACCTAAGAAGGATATTTGAGCTCATTTTGATATTGTTTAGATATATCTTGATGAATTATCTATTGGGGAGTGTTTTAGACTCCATGAGGACCATATATGTGCATTATTAATGTTTTATTATTCATATATAATATGAAAAAATATTAATAAGTTGACATGATTTGATGAGTAGATAAGATAAAGGATTGTTTCTATGACATGTAGGTCATAATCCTGTTGGTCGATTAGTGCTCTTAAAGATTGACTATGAGAAAAAGTGAAGAGTGATAATCAGAGGTCTATAATTAGGTGTTGAATACATTAGTTCATAAGTGTTTTTGTGGTATCTCAACATCTAAGGGGGTTGCATTTTCCTTGTAAGTTGAAAATTTCGAAAGGTCTAGTTATTATTGCAACTCAGCTAGATAGGTGTGGTAGCACCTTGTGGGATTGAAGTCTCACTAAATAAGGGATGGTAATGCCTTGATCAATTATACTTGGTCTATATTGGTTTTTTCTATTATAATATAGTATTCCAATTGTAGGTTTTAGTGGGTTTTCTCCCCTAAGAGGGTTTCTCACAGTTGTCATGCATTATGTGATTTATCTTTCATTGTCTCTCTTACTCATTGCTATGAATGATGTGTATGCTTCATGAATGCTTATGTTAATTGATTAAGAAATTTAAAGTGATTGAAATTTAATTTGGATTACTTAGGCTCACTATTTCACCCCCCTCTCAATGATTGTACCTCTAACACCTTTATGTCCTAAAACCTGACCTAGTTTATTTTATTGTTCACAGGAACTAAGTAAATACAGGGGCATTTTTATTATGTTTTAAACATAGTTTAAATTTTATCCTAAAGTTATAATAATGTTTATTAACATGACCAAAACCTTATTATAAAATTTTATCCTAAGTTTTCTTTATGTTCTCAAGTCCTTACTTCGTTTATTTTCATTGCCCATAAGAATAAATTAACATAAAGATCCTAAGTGGCAAGATATCAGGAGTTCATAGCAAAGATCAACAATAAATGGACATAGTAAGAGTTAATAAATCAAAATAATTAATTGACAGTATGAATTAATCTTGTAAAATTAAAGATCCAATAGCAAGTGAAGAGTCAAATTATCAAAGACCCTATAGAGGACCATGAGAGTGACAAGTGTCATGATGTTGGAGAGTGATCAAACAAGTCAATGGTTTGCATTAGGCCTTGTGAATAGGGAATAAAAGGAGTCAATGATTTTAATTCATTCATACATTTCATAGATTGATAGTGTGAATGAAGGTATAATTTTCAAAGGGTCTAGGCTGAACATAGTGGTGACACATGTCACAAGCATGGTGAAGTAGATGAAGATAAATAAATGGAATTCAATCTTCTAGATTAAGATTAATAGTGCATAGTGGGTTAAAAATTCAATGGGTCTAGATTTAACAAGAGGCTACCACATGGAAAAAAGGCATTAGGCAATGGAGTGTGTTTATAAGGTGTATAAAGAGCCCATAGAGCTACCAAGTAGCACACTCTCATGAGCTAAAATGGAAGATCAACAGTGCACGATAGAGTCAAGTCTGGGAAGACTTTTAAGAGATCAATAGTATGAATTAATAAATCTTTAGGATTACACATAAAGGTGACATGTGTCTAAAACTGATAAATGGTCATATTTTAAATTAATGAACAATGTGACATGGTGATACCATAGAAACAAGGCATATCAAATTGGATATCTTGTGGAACCTAGCACATGAAAGTTATAAATATTTAATACAAATACAATCTAAGGCATTAAAGCACACATTCAAACTAGCTTGCCACCATTGAATCTCTACATAAACCTCGAAAATCCCTAGAGTGTATGGATTTTACTATTTGTCTTTAAAATTCACTATAATTGAGACAAGATAGTTGGATTATTGTCTACAAATGATGATTCAATTGGAATCATAGTGATGGTGACCCATAAGCATATTTAAAAGGAAATTTTTGAACTATATTTGACAATAGATGTAGAAAGTCATACGTTTAAGGACACCAAGTCTGTAGCGACTACCTTGAACATAGGGGACAATAATTGGTCAAAAAAATTTATAGAATTGATAAATAACTAACCATCATTAGGGGAGAAGAGAATATTCTCTTAGGAAAGAGGCTATATGATGACATTGTAGTAATCTAGATGATTGGTCAACATTGTGTGGCCATGAAACTAGAGGTACTCCACTATATTGGTGTTCTTGCTCCCATTTTTAAAGAAGATAAGATAGATAAGCACATGTTAATCAATTAATATAATTAGAGGAATATTTATTACATTTCCCCAATTGAATTTGAGTCCTATTACAAGCTCCTTAAACCTTATGTTGACCTAACCTCTATCAATTCATAGGCCAAGTAACATAACTTCACAAACACCCTAGCTATATGGCTAAAATTTGGTAACCAAGTTTTTTAAGACCTTGCAAAGAACATCCTTATTAGTCAGTTTAAACTAGGGGTCAGAATGGTAATGACAATGTTAAACAAGTTGTATGGATGTACAATGACAACATATGTTGATCCAATGTGGGTACCCATAGTCTATTTCAAAATTGAAAGGGTAATTTTTCCCCCACTAGGTGAGATAATTAGTATCTCTTTAAGTAGACAAATATATGAAATTAGGCATAAGAGGAAGAATGAGTTTTTCATGATGTCTTATCTCCTGAATGCCCTATGTGTAACAAAAAAGATCCCCAATTAGAGAGAATGGTCTCCAAATGGAACCTAGACCATTTCTCAACACTATTCTAAGCTACACATTTATAAATATAGGGATCACATATAGTTCATTTATGATTGTGTATACCCAAAATTGAGTAAAGCTATAACTGGTATCCCTATGTTAAGGATTAGTCCTTTGATCAAGAAATCTATTAAATCAATGGGTTATATATGGTTGTACCCTGACTATACTATTATAAGGATTGAGGGAACTCAAAATTGTCCTCTCAAGTTGCTAATCCATGTTATTAATAAGCTACAGAGAAAGAAGTGGCCTACCAATTATTTTATGGTGTAGATAGCCTTTGTAAAACCAAAAGAAATGGACTTCTTCACTGCTTCCCTATGAAAATTGGCAAGACAACTTTCAGACAGTGGGATAATATTGAGGTAGCATCAAAGCATAGGTTGTCTTTCAACCTAGATATGGATGACCTTAGGCAATGGAACCCTTATTGAAAGGTGAAAGAGAATTTAAGGGTGAAAGGTATTTTAAATGTACCTTATGAGAATAAACCCAGTGCCTTTGATTTCATATACGTTAAATCATCCTCATGCTTTGAAGTGACTATAGAATTAAATGAGTACAACATAAAAGCTGATTCTAGGTTATAAAGAGATCAAAAGGTGGATGATAGGTGGTAATTACAGAAATTGCTGAATCTTCTAGTCTTCCATCAACTATTACACAAATTGAGACACGTATAGAACATAGTCCTAAAGATAAAAGGCGAAAGGAAAGAAATTCAAGTGAGATTTATTCTACTTCATCAGCTCCACAACCTTATAGGTTAGTTGAACATTAATTACATCAATAAGAGGTTCATATGATAGCCATAGATCCTTAAGAGTCTATTGAAGATGTATTAAAGATGTTATTTATGACATATATAGATTCAAATGAAGAAGAAAAGACAAGTGTTGAGGAAACTAAGGATAACAAATGGAAATCTTTGGACTTAATAGTTGTTGACCTTTCCAAGATAAAACTAGATACTACCCTTGTTCCAAAATCTAAGAAGCCCAAGGTGACCATCACCCCTCCCCTAAAAGAAGTCAATTTGTTTAGTGAAGAGACCATTTTCTATGGGCCACCTATCATAAGTGGTTCATTTATAAACCAAGATTGGAAATGCTACCCAATTATCACCCATGAACCTTGGTCAAAGCTACTAATATCCCTATGGAACAATAAATAAAACTATGGATAGTATCTCTATAAGAAGAGGAGGCAAGAAGATTGGCTAATCCAAGCCATTCAATAGACCAATCACAAATGTAGGTCCCAATCCCACATGTGACCCAATCCTTATTTAGAGTAAAGTTTGATCCAAAGATTTTAGGCTTATAATGAGTGAAAAATAAAAGGGTCATGATAGGAGGTGAAGAAATTGTGTATCAAAAAGTGGAGCCATTAACTAGTTTGACTCAGAAGCAAGGATAAAGACCTAGTGAAGATCCTATTTTTGAGGAAGTTGTTATTAAATAATCTCAAACATAGATATAATAGTTTCAAGATACTATTAAAGGGATAAAGCAACAAAAAAACTTATAAGAACAATATATTTTGTCTATTTTAGGAGATATGACAAATAAGTTTGAGTCAACCATGCATGATCTATACATCTCTTTGAAGGCAGTAAATTCTAGGCTAGATACAGTTAACAAATAACATACTTTTGCTTCAAGCCAAGTTGGGAAATCAAAATTTTCAAGAAATAAAGTGAAGGATTTGATAAATTTTTTGATAGAGGATCAAATTCTTGAATTTAAAATAGTCAACTTGGCATACTTGAATATGGCTATGGCCATATTAATAGAGAATATTAGAGATTTGAATAAATCATCAAATGAAATAGGGGATATTTCTAGTGATCTCAAGTACTTGTAAAATAGAATATTAAATATATTGGGGATCCTAATCAAGGATAAAACTATGCTTATTCCTATGGAATTAATCATAGATGAGGATTTCAAACATAGAGCTACTTAGTTCATGTAAGAGGTAAAGAGTCAAAGCCAAGGCAAACTAGGAGCAGACAACAAAAGGATCTTGGATATGATCCTATATATAAAGGAGAAGATAGGAGATACAAGAAGCATCAAGGAAGCTTTAGGCATGGTTGATAATAACCTAAAAGGCCTAGAAGATCAAGAGAAGCAACTTTTCATGGAGCCTACCATCAACCTCATGTTGATTGATGAGCAACATAAAGAAGCAATGAAGACCTTGTAGCAGCAACAAAGGACTACAATAAAAAGTGATTCTCAAGTTAAAATTTGTTGAATTTAGTATATTATTTTTTAACTAAACATATATATCATTTTTAAAAAGTAATATTTTTTTTATAAAAGCATGTGCATCTTGTAAAATGCATTGCTTATAGGTCATTCCATTTAGAAAGTGTCTAGTTCTAGAAGGTTGTAAAGGGATATTTATCCATGACACTTGTACAATTATAATTTGACATGATACACTGAGATACATCCTTAGTCTCCTATAAAAGGGGTATTTTCATTTTTATAAGAGGAGGGAGTTTTTGGAGCAAGAAAATTTGTGTAAACTTTGAGCAAATAATATAAGCAAGGAATTAAGCAAAGATTATCTAGTATTTGTTTGTGTGTTTGATATTATTGATACTGTCTCAATTACTTTTTTGGATGTCTACATTTAAATTGTTTTTATGGATTATTTATGTGTTCTTATGTATGTATATTTGTCATTTTTTTCTTAATCTAGGTTGATTGAAGGATTTTAAGTTAATTTCATTTCCATGCTTTCTTTGCAGATGTGTTAATGCAATTTGTTTATGAAAATAAATCTCTAAAGTGAAATTGATTTCTTATTTAAATTATTTCACTTTTCCTTAGACATTTGCCTAATATATTGTAGGATCTATGCCTTTGAAATTTTATGTCATATATTGGTTTAATACAAGTCTTCATGAAATTTAAGCTCTATCTAATGTTTAGTTTGAAAATCAAAACACCTTTTTTATATCATACCCTTCCTTTTTCTCATTTTTATGATCAAATCACATTAGTTTAGCTTCCATCATAAATATACATGTAATATTAGACCTTAGACTTTAGGTTTTGGTCATAATTCACTATACTTAGTTCATATTCTCTTCATAATTCACAAGCTAGATTTCAGACCAAGGTTGTTCCCAACAACTATTTTTATTATCATTTTGTGAAATAGCTATATTGCTTTTCCACTATTACAACAAAGATATCAATAATATCATATCTAGCTACTCATACAATGGATTATTTGAATACAAAAATGAGAAGAGTGTTTCTCAACACTTTGTAAACCCTGTGATACACTTTCAAGCATCAATAGATCTATGTTCTCAACTTTGGCTTTTGTTTCTTTTGATAGATGGAATTTATAAAATAGTCTATCTTAGCATGTTTCCACCCATTTCCCTCATTATTATGATAATGAATAACACTTTTCTATCATTGAATCCCTTTTTTCACCCTTTGTCACATTTTTTACAATTTGAAGTAATTTAAGTTGTTTAATGTGTCATTCCTCTTGATTTTCTTTCCTTCCACTCATTGGATAAAAAAATGTCAAAGTAAAGATAGCACTTTTATTTCACATATATTTATGAGACTCTTAGACCCCAGACTCTCTGAATTTCTTTCTCTTAGCAACCAAGTCCCAAGGATTTAAATGAAAGTCATATTTAGCACCCATGTTTAGTTTTCCAAATCCATATGGAGGGGAATAAAAAAACATCAAGAAATTTAAGAGCCAAATCATTTAAAATAAAGGGAAATGATATACAAAAAGGCAACATAAAATTTTCAAATGTCAAATTCACACCAAAAGGCATGATTACAAGCATATATCCTATCTCCAATAAAATATCAAACTCCACAATTAGACTCGCAATAGAGCCAAGTTCCATTAGGGTATAGTAGGCTAGTAGATTAGAATAGGAAAATTCAACAAACTCTATGGTACTACCTACTTTTTCACACAATTACCTAATATTTATAGTAGATCAATGAATCTATAAGGGGTCCTGAGGAATGGGGAACATGTTGTGGTAAGGTAGGTCTATTTTAATTTTCTTGCATATAACCTTCATGGGATGATCTACATACTTCATTTCTTGACATAAGATTTGTGTGGCTAGGAGAAGTTCTTTAGAGTCCTTAAGGTCAAAAGTCCTCTTGTTTTGACAAACCTAACTTGAGTGTCTTGAATTTGATAAAGAGTTCCTCTACCTTTCTTTTTAATTCATTCTCCCCTCCACCCATTTAATTTTGACCCTTGAAAATAAATTTTGATTCTAACTCTATTTTCCCTTCCTCTAATGGTGGAATTATTCTAAATCTAGTTTTCCCTTGAAGAATTTGATTTAAAATTTGGACAAAGGGGCTTCAAAATATGTTATTACGGTTTACAAGGATCACTAAGAAAGGCCAAAACATCCAAGACTTCTCCATAAAACTAGATTCTCCAAGTAGAAACCAAATTTAGAATCTAGTCTTGTAGAGGAGTCTTGTATGTTTTGGCCTTTCTTAGTGACCCTTAAAAACCACAATAACCTCTTGTGAAGCACCTTTGTCTAAGGGAGAGATTTATTCTCAATGGATTCATCTTTTAGGTAAGTATTCTCTAATTTTCTCCTCTATTTAGTAGATAGAAGTAGCATAAGTATTGGCTTCAAATAATATTACTCTTCTCTTTCCATGTATTAGGGTCTTACTCATACATAGATTAATTGAGATTCTCATACGCATGTTTATTTATTTACTAACCCCCATATTTTTCCACAAGCTTTGGTGAGCAATAGATTAGATTCATTTTCTTTACTTGTTATTAGTTTAATGAGATATGAAAACATCAGAGCTAACTAGAGTTATTGCATGATTGTGCTTAAATGGAGGCTTTGGAGCCCTCCATAGCATTGTGTATTATTATAATATATCCCCTTATTGTGTCTATTGGATCCTCATATTGGTCATGTTATTGATTATCTAATATGTCCCCAATCAAAAGTGTATGGTATGATCTATCTTATTCAAGTTAGGATTGATTTCTAAACATGATGCATTTCTAATTGTATACACTAGCCCCCTACGTTCAAACTATGAAGTGATTCTAGAAGAGATAAGCCATTAAAATTGAATAAATATAAATTTGTGAGCCTAATAAATTATTTATGGATTATTAATCTAAGAAACTAAAGGGAGCCTATGTATCTTACAGGTTTTTTATCAAATACTCTAATGAGTACACATACACCATTTTTTATTTAATAATGTTACATTATGAGTATCCAAACTACTCATCTCTATGGGATGTAATTAGAAAGGTAGACACCCATAAATGTGAATAAAATATAACACCAATGTAAAATCAATTGGATATAGATTTAATCCCCCTTAATTAATAAGGATTACATTTCACAACATCCAAACCTTAGTTAATGCCATGCATTGACCTACTATGAGACTTATTCATTGCAAGCAAGGTAATTGAGGGTAATTTTCTACATCACATGGATAATAAAACCTTCATCACCTAAATTTCAAGAGATACCATCAAAAGGTACCTATCATTTCCTATTATAGACACTACATTTGATTTGAATAGGGTGGTAACATGGAAGAAGAATAATTCAATTGATAAAACACTAAGCAAGGGTGTTATTATTGGAGAGACTATCATCCTTAAAGATAAGATATCAGTACCTATAACCAAGTTCTAAATGAGAGTCTACATTGGAATAACCCTTATAAATAGGTCATATGTCTACCCTATCATCCACTTCCTTCACATCAAGTGGGTTCCATTGCTATATTTATTGATGATCTCATATCTAATCTTTGTCTTTAGAGAGATAATTAAAACTAGGCTACAAAGTCAAATTTTGTGCAAGGACAAGAGGCCTTTGGGAGGCCATTTTTACATGATGTCTTACCTCTTGGATGTAGTGATGGAAACCTTGTGTGTGTATAATAGATCACTCTAGAGCCTTGCTCCAGATTACATCAAGAATAAAATATGTGATTCTTACTCATTCATGCACATATATGCCTACAAAATAAATATAGTCAAAATTGTAGAGGATATATATCCTAAGGTATGGAGGGATATCTATGAGGAACCATTTCCCATAGTATCAAAAAACATCACTAATATTTTTATTCCCAAATGGGACTATTATATCTACCCTAATTATATAGTGATCATCGTTGCATCGCATAAGGTTACCATGTTGCATCTCTAATTTTTTTTCCTAGAGAAATTAGCTAAAGAAGAGATAGCAAAATAGTTATGGTGTGGGATTGAAGAGGATTTAAATAAGAAAAGAAAATTTCATGGCTTTCATTTTATGATTGGTAGTATTTTTATGTCAATCGTAAAAATTTTGGAGAGGTTGGAAAATTCAAGGAATATTATTCATTGGCCCCTCTACCACATATATTGGGACCACCATGGTTGAATTCAAAATTATATCCAAGGTCTTGGTATCCCATATTATCATGAACCTTATGACCATGAATTTTTATTTTTGAAATCTAATAGTGATGCCATGGTCCTTTATAGGTCTCAAATGGATAGATTAAAAGAATAAATTTTGAAAATAATGCAAGGGGAGCCCCTAATTTCAATTACATATTCACATGTTATGCTTCCATCTTTAGGTGTATGGTCTAGAATAGACTTAGGAAACAATAGGCCTTATCAATCATCATTGTAATAAGGGGAACCATCTTAGACACCACCCATTATGATTAAGACCATAAAATATTAATGTGGGGTGAAAGGGGTTCCCATCATTACAAGTTCCCTTGGAAGAGAAGAGGATCCCATTTGCATAAACTCTTCAAATTTAAAAGACCATACTCTTCCTACTGCCACTTCATCTCATGTGATTGAAAGCATGGAATTCCTAACTTCCCCCACTTAGATGTCTTCCCACTCAATAGAAAAGGTAACTCTTTGTTATAACAGAAAACCTAGATCCCAAAGACCCCTTACAATCCCAACTACTAATACATCATCTATAATAATACCTGCAGAGCATGAACAACCATCTACAATAAGTGAGCCCATTGACGAAGATGAGGAGGAAGAGTTATAAAGAGAAAAATTCTTGAACTTCCAAGGATCCACTATTTTTACCTATCATTCCCTTAGCTACCCCTGAGCCTAAAAAAAATTGATACTAATAAAAATAGGGGAAGAGTGGAAAGTGCCTTCCACCCAATTTAGCTTGAGAGTGCCTTCTTCTATTCCTATTTAGACTACTATTGTTGTATCATCTAAGTAGACTGGGAAGAAGAAGTTGACATACACTGTTCACCATATGCCTCAATACGATGGTGTTGACTAGTTAAATATTATTTCTCCATCACTAACAGACCCCTTACATGAAAAATCATTTAGGTAATCTTACGGAGACCTATTGGATGAGACCAAAACTAAGGACACTCAGCCAACCAACTCAACTCAATTAGTAATCCCATAGTGGGATACAAACTCAGAATCTCAAGCTTCCCAAAATCCAAATTTTATAATAATTGAGCTTCCCACTATAAGCTCAATATTAGATAAATCTATCTGGAGTATACAAAGAGTAAAAAATATGAATATTTAAGATTATTCTAGAAGGGGCATAATTCTATAAGAAAGATAATATGTCTTCTCTCTTTCAAAGAGAAATAATAAGAGGTTATGGCAGTCTCCTTAAAACAAGGATTTTAAGTCTTATTTGGAAACATAAAAGGAAATTTTCCTTGTATTTCATGAAGGGTATGTGTAGTCATATAAAATGTGAAATTTGGTAACTTGAGTGTGGCTAATGACACCCAACCCATAGGTCCATCTTGATTTATTTCATGACCCTCATAGGCATGTTTTCACTGATTCCCAGTCATTCATGGCCTCCTAGATTAAAACCTTACTAACATAGGATTCTCTTTCCATGACAAATCCATCCCCCCAAGTTTATTTATCTCTAAATAATGGTGCCCAAACATGGACTACAACAGTGAAACTCAGGGTGTCTTATTATTACCACTATTGTCCAAGTGTATTCTAGCTTCTAACAATCATTTTCTACTAGATCCTTATCTTAATTCATGTCAACCTAATACAAATTAATTTAACTCATAATTATTAAATCCCCTATAAAAGGCCATTCAAATTCCATTTATAAGGGTTGGCACTCATTTATAAGAGATAAACAAGAATACAAGTAAGACTACTTAAGCTCTCTTTAATATTCTCTACATACAACCATCCAATAATATTTCAAGCTTATTCAAACCTTTATAACAATCCCTAGTCATTCTAACTACACCAAATTTTTCATTTAATTGCATTTTTATCACAATATTTTAGAAATAACTTTAATGGGAGAACTACATATAGCTTAATCCCTCCTTAGAGTATTGTTATGTAGGCAGCATACCCACACATGGGGTGTGAAGTGCACCCAATGTATCCTTTACACACAAAGCCCTTTTCCATATTTTCTAAAGTTACATTTAATTGCATAGAAGATATAATAACATGAATAATAATCTCTATAGGGAGTTCCATTGATAGTGAGGATATATAATTTGGTACAATATTTTAGAAATAACTTTAATGGGAGAACTACATATAGCTTAATCCCTCCTTAGAGTATTGGTATGTAGGCAGCATACCCACACATGGGGTGTGAAGTGATCTCAATGTATCCTTTACACACTAAGCCCTTTTCCATATTTTCCAAAGTTACATTTAATTGCATAGAAGATATAAGAACATGAATAATAATCTCTACAGGGAGTTCCATTGAGGGAGTTCCTAGAAAAATCATATCTTAGTGAGAAATTAGAAAAATAACATCAAGAACAAGACTATAATGCTATAAACTATGGTGTCCTATTTTCATTGTTCCTATCCAATCAAGAACTAAACTCTAGATTCTTATTTGTGATAGTCTCCCAAGCTTGCACACATATTTCTAGATCCTATCTTAGTCAGAACAACATAGAATCAAATAAGTTTAATTTTCTCTCTCTCACTAATAATTTTAGAAAATCCCTAACTACAGCCAAATATGACAAATTAGTAGCTTATTTATGGCATATTATTTACTAATCTTATCTACTCAGACCTATTTATTATTTGGGAATTAAGCATCTAATCTCCCAAAAATAATAAATTATTTGGTGAACCCAACTTACTTCCAATTTTGTATTAAAACCCTAAAAACCCTAGGGTGAATTCCTAGATGGGTTTTCCCTTTAATTTCTAAATTTGTTTCTTCAATATTAAAAGAATAAATTCCTCTAAAATTTTAAAAGAATTTAGTAAATTTTAAAATAAATGCATCAACTACCTCCCACTAATTTTTAGTAATTTTCTAATCATTTTCTCAATTTTTACTAGCATATTTAAATCAAAAAATCAATTCAAATTTAAACAATTCATCGTATTTTTGAAAAAAAAATTATAAAACCTTAGTTGCATTTATAGGTGTCTTTAAATCACTAATTTTCCAATAAATTTCTGATTTTTCACTTGCATATCCAACTCAAAAATTCACTTCAAATTTCAAAAATTCATAGTAATTTTTCAAATAATTATCTTTCAAAACCCTAGTTGCATATACTAGGTCTCTATGATTCTTGAGGTATTACCCAAAATTTATATTTAGATTACAAAAATGGATCTCACTTATTTTCACATATTTCTTGCATATCTTGTGAATAATGAGGCCTTACTTGGTCCTATCATGTATATGAATGAAGTATACCCTATGTTAATACAAAGCTTCATTCTTTGAATTTCATGCATAATTTTCATAATAAGGGATGATATCACAAAATTTATTGCTAAAAATGCACAAGATTTCAATATTTCTTTTGCATACTCTCTCTCTATCATGTAAAATAATTTCTAACTCTATTTTGCTAAACACATTATACATATCACAACACATGTCAAAAAAAATTATGCATTCATGCACAATGTCATGCTCTTTATCCCTTGCTTCCTATATCTCACATGAAAAAACATTCAATTTCATCATGCTAAACACATTAGGCATATCATAACACATGTCAAAATTTTCTATGCATTAGTGCACAAATCCATGCTCTTTATCCCTTGTTTGCTATCTCACATATGGAATGTTCTTTATAATAATATTGCTATACAAATTACAACTCTAATTACATGCATTTTATCAAATATACATGGTTTATACCTAGATATCTAACTCTTTGCCTACATACTTACAGTATCCATTACATAATCTAACAACTACCTATCAAGTTTCAATGTCATATCTTATGCACAAGAAAAAAATTCCTTCTCCTCCTCTACCCCAAGAGGGTAATAGCTACTTTCCCTCTAACCAAGACCATGTTATCACCCCTCCAAAAGTTGAATTAGCCTATACTATTGTTATTAATTCATACATTCAGCCTATAGCTTCTTTATACCCTCTTCAACATATGTGCTTACATGTTTAATCAGAAGCAACTAAGGTTTGTACTTGTGAGACTCTAATGGATAAAATCACCAGTATGAGCAAGTTAATTTTAGATTTACAAATGAAAAATCATAAGTTACATGAAAAAATCACAATATTGGAAAATAATATTATAATACAAAAGACTCATAGGCACGCTAGTGTCAATCATGTATATAGACCTTCACCTAGTCAATTGGTTGCAAATAATGTTACATATCAAAACAAGAAATTACAACAAATTAACTTGACAACTAGTGATTCAGAAAGAATTTAAAGATCAAATAAGAGTTTAAGTGAGGTAATAAGGGAAATCATTAAATCTAATTTGATCAAACTACCTCTTCTACATCTAGTGAGAAGATCCAGATATTATTTTGCATATCATAGAATGCATGGGCATCACATAGATTCATTTTTGACATTGAAACAAAATATACAATAGATAATTTATAGTGAGGACTCTATATAAGTTAAATAAGTCAAGTAATCCATAGTGACATAGGAATACATTCAAAAATGGTCAAATTCAAAAATAATACAAAAGTGGCTACCAAATCATAACTTAGAACAACAAAAGGATCAAAAACCAAAATCAGGGCAACAAACAGTACCATAAGCATAGGTAAAGCATCAAAAAATAAATCTACCTCTTCAAAATGAGGCTCAACATTCAAAGCAGTATGGGTTTGGTTAAAAATATCTATAATAGTTTGATTATCAAGGTCAAGGATTGGGAAAGCATGCTCAAGACATCATTACTCCTATTCCAGTAGTTGATAATGTTTATCACCAAGCTTTGGGATACTTTAAACATCCTAAGGCCAAAAATTCCAAGACATAATTTATCAAAGGAAAATATACAGATACAACAAATGTCAACACTAGTATTCTATTGGTTTAAAATCAAGATGATAATAATGAGTGGAAAAATCTAGGTTATTATGATTTTCAAGATACATGAAATGAATCTAGATATTTAGAGTCATATTCATAAACATTGCATCATGCTTCATAATCATGCATGATTCATTTATTTTATATAAGACACCATAATCGAGAGTCTCTTCTAAGACTCATCAGTTAGTATCATCTCTTCTCATGCTTGCTTTTATATAACTTATATCAAAATACAAAAATAATACAAATTATAAAATATCAAAAATACCAAAAACAATCAAATAATTCTAAAACACAAAAACATTTTGATTGTATACATCATCCATGATTTATATTGATACTACTATGATATACTTACATTTGTTGTTCTATTATATTATTTATTGATTTATCTACTATACCATGCTTCACTTGATCTTCTTTGAGTTTGTGAAGTGACATCCAGATCCTTGATTGCTTCACTCTATCCATTGAGGGGGCATCCTAATTTTACATTTTAGACACACATTTATATACATACCCACTAGGGGTATCTCCTACATGACAAGATCATCTAGGTTATGTCATTCATATACCACACACTTTAGTTATCATGTTTATATACATTACTTACTAGATTGCACAAATTACTATATCAACATTTCACTAATATCTATCACTTATGTATCTCTTAACATACACCTAGTCTTGTACTAAACATGTCTTACATACTTTCATTCTTACTTTGATTAATTAGATGTGATTCTATCTTTCCAATTATTACATGCTTTCTCTTCATGCTTAGCATATCTTGTTGGATTGCATTTCCAATTCCTTCTTGTCTCATATATGTGCCTTAGGACATTTGTCAATGTTCTTCTCTTTTGTTCATGTGTGTACCTTAGGACATTTACCAATGTCCTTTACCTGTACTCCTCTACATGATTTTGGCTTCCATACCCACTTACTTGTTTCACTGTATGTGTATGTGACATTTTAAAATGCCTTGTATGCTTCATTTCCAATTTTAGTTACATATGCCCATGTCCCTTGTTTACTTAGCCCCTTGGCTACTCTTGTATGCTTCTTACATTCTATGCTTACTTCCTGATTACTTTTCTTATTTGTAATGCCATGATCCATATCATGCATTTCTTTGCCTTCTTGGATGCCATGATAGACATCATGCTCCATCCCTCCTTGCTAAAAATTAACAATTAACACTTTTGATTCTAATTCAGTACATTACATAGTTATTACATTATATATATATATAGGCATACCTGTATTGATTTAACAATCACTCAATACAAACCATGTTATATCTTGAGATATCTTATTGATTATCATTGTTATATCATGTATATTTATAGCTTAACATACTTATAGGGATATTTCTTCTAAGGGTAGTCATTTCAACATATTCATTCCTACCTTTAAAAGAGGGGGCAACAAATAGGGTTTTATCATAGAGATTAGAGCTCCTAACAGTCAAAAAAGTAGTTTTTAGAACAATCAAAATAGAATATAGACATCAAACTAGGCAGAATATACTAGTAGATGTTAGAGAATCTAGAATAGTTACTATATTTGGCCTTGGACAATATCACCAAAGTTGGAATACAGTGTTGGATAGTAAGGTGTCTTATTTTTAGTGCTCCTATCTAGTTAGTATAAAAATTAGTTTTTATAGAAATGGATAGAAAAGTGAGTTTAGTCATAGGTTTGTCAGCTCAGTATAGTCTAGATTTAGAATGTTTCAGTACAATTTTTACATAGAGAATATAGATATAGGGGGCATCATATATGAAATGATGGTTCTCACTTCTAGTTTCATATTATATAGTTGATATAAATTCTAGATCAAAATCAATGTTCCAAACACCAGTGATTGGGGGAAATGTGTGTAACACATTGATCCTCCCCTTTTTTTGAGTTCAATTTAATTTCCAATCATTTTTCAATAGTTATGTGCCTTACTCCATCTACAAGTAGTTGGCATCCTTTTTAAATTTTGGCTTTCATACAAGACTAACTCCTTGAGTACCCAAGTTCTTGAGTTGGCTTCCACATAAGCCTATTACACTAGTTTTGGAATGGCTTTCATATAAGCCTAATCTCCATATTTCAAAATGGCCAATAGTGGCCTAATTTCTAGCATACATTTGGTTATCCATGCTAACATTGTAATATCATAATACATTCATGGGCTTCAAGAGCCATCTCATATGACATCTATTCCATAATGATATTACTTCATAGCTTCACTTCATGGGGTAACGATGGAGCTGAAGGACTAACTAGCCTTTGTATTTTTGAGCCACTTATTCAGAAGGATTGGACACACAGTCCAAACATTGATTGACATACACATGATTCATTAGCCTCACTTAATAGGTAATTATGGAGTTAAAGGACTAGCTAGCCTTTGTAATTTTGAGCCACCTACTTAGAGATATTGGACACATAATCCATACATTGATTAGCACATGCATGATCATCTATCTTCACTTAGTAGGAAATGATGAATCCAAAGGGCTTGCCTTTGAATTCTTGAGCATTTTTAGGAAATTGAAAACTTAGCTCTATTCATGATATTAATCTTGGTACAACATCATCCAACATTACTCAGCACACACCTAGTACAATCTAGCATCACAATAGGTTTCATATTAGTTTACATAGCTGGTAAGGTGTATTCGTTCCTTTCTCTCCCTCTCTCTCTTACATAAATTTTATACGTTCTTATTTTAGATATAGTGTATCTAGTAAGGATTGATCTACTCTATGTTTTTCATTATAGATTCACACTTCACACCATGATCTCTCTACACACATCTAACATCACACAACTTTATGAGCTTCACCTTTACATGTAAGTTCACACATGCTTTTTATTTTTCCTTTATCCTATTAATTCACTTTTTTACATAACTAAAATAAAGGGGGGGAAATGTATTCATATAAAAAGTGAAATTTGGTAACTTGAGTGTGGCTAATGACACCTAACCCATAGGTCCATCTTGTTATCTCTCATGACCCTCATAATCATGTTTTCACTAATTCCTAGTCATTCATGGCCTCCTAAATTGAACCCTTACTAACCTAGGCCACTCTTTCTATGACAAATCCATCCCCAAGGTCTCATGATCCCTATACAATAGAACACAAACTTGGACAATAGAACTGAAATTGAGGGTGTCATATTTATGGCATTGTTGTCCAAGTGCATTTTGATTTCTAATGGTCATTTTCTCCTAGATCCTTATCCTAATTCAGGTTAGCCTAATGTGAATTCATTTAACCCACAATCCTTAAATCTTCTATAAAATTCCATTCAAATTCCATTTAGAAGGGTTGACACTCATTTATAAGAGAGAATCAAGAATATAAGCAAGACTACTCAAGCACGCTTCCCTATTCTCTGCATACAACCATCCAATACTATTTCAAGATTATTTAAACCTTTATATCAATCCCTAGTCATCCAAAGTACACCTAGTTTCATATTTACTTGCATTTTCATCACACTATTACACTAAGTACTTCAATGGGATAAATACATATAGATTGATCCCTCCTTAGATTTCTGGTATATAGGTAGCATGCCCACACATGGGGTGTGAATTACATCTAACGTATCCTTTACACACTAACCCCTTTTCCCTACTTGACAAAGTCTCCTTTACTTTCATATCAGATATAAGCACATGAAGAATTAACTCTATAGGGAGATTCATTGACAATGAGGATCTAAAATTTGGTACATAGTCTCACATAGACATGGTTAACAAGACCCAAAAAAATTAGATCTTTGTGAGTAGTTTGGACAATAGCAGCAAGACTAAGACTATAGCACTGGATAACAGGGTATCTTATTTTCAAGGATCTTATCTAATCAAGAAACAAATTCTAGATTCATATTTATGATATTCTCCCAATCCTATACATAGATTTCCAAACCCTATCTAAGTTAGAATAGCATAAAATCAAATAAGTTTAATTCTCTCTCTCTCACTACTATTTTTTGAAAATCCCTAACTACAATTAAATTTCAAAAATTAGTAGCTTATTTATGGAATATTATTTACTAATTTTATCTACTTAGAACCATTTATTATTTAGGAATTAAACATCTAATTTCCCAAAAAAAAATTGGTATGATAAATAAAGAAGAGAGATATAACAAGAATTGGAGTAGGTCCAAGAATAATAACAAACTATTCATGTTCTTAGACAAATTTAGATAGATGTACAAAGTGTAGTCTCAAGGTTATATAATATTTTGAATGTTATTACTTTAATGAATGATGAATTATCCCCTCGTAATCATTGAAATAGAATTTTTTTTAATAATTTGAAATAATATGAGAACAAATTGAAATTCCTTAGTTTTTACACAACAATTAATGCTTATAAGCATCTAAATTTAATGACACCATTAGAGGAATCTAATGCCCTCAATTTGAGTGTGATTCAAACAAAGGAGGTTAGAGAGAGGGTATCTAGTGGAGAGACAATAATTCCAAAACTTACAGAGCATGATAACTCAATTTTGTATATTCTAGATGAGATAAAGCTTTCTCAGGCTAGGGAATCTATAGTGTAATTAATAAGTAGAGTCAGAAGAACCAAGGCTAAATACATGCATTTAATGGATCAATCAATTAGGGTGTATCAACTTCCAATTTTAAACATGGACATCATGAAATATTGGCATACAGTCAGTTTCAAGTATTATCAAGAATTGGAGGTGATAAATAAGGCTAAATTCACACCTTCCAACTAAACTCTAGCTTATATCTCAACACTACCTTCCATCTCAGCTCCACTGACATCTTCAATGCCTCCCACTATGTCAAGTGCATACATGCAACTAATGAGTTTGAATAAGTCTTAATTATCAAAATTTAATGTTTTGTGTAGTTTTACATGTAAAATTATTTAATTTAATTATTGTATACTCATACTTTACATATGCATGTAGTAGTTAGCCTGAGCAATTTGTAAGCATGCACATGTTGCATAACATCATGTGGGCCAATCTATTTTTAGACACAGTTATGATCAACTATTATTGTACATGTAGTTTTTTTGGAATTAAATTAAAACTAAGGTTCTAATTACTAACATGTAACTTATAATTTTTCATGAATTTGGAGGATGAGGTGACCCCTCTCCAAGTCTATGTATACATGTAAATCCCTTATTTTAAAGGGTTGGAGAATTATCAATTTCAAAAAAAGTCATTTTTTATCGTCAAGCAACTGTGTCAACATGTTTCCATTCCATTTTTATGTAATTAAGGGTTTATTTTCCTTGGTTTTTTATTTATTAATTCAAAGTGTGCAATAGCTATAGATAATTCCTTTTTTTATCATTGATGTATATTGATTCTAGATGTGCAATAGCTATTGAATAATTATTAAGTATTATTAATTAT
Source organism: Torreya grandis (assembly GCA_037957365.1). Taxonomy (NCBI): domain Eukaryota; kingdom Viridiplantae; phylum Streptophyta; class Pinopsida; order Cupressales; family Taxaceae; genus Torreya; species Torreya grandis. Next base: position 501,945 of record JARHVA010005779.1, read on the forward strand.
ATGAAAATAGGTTGAATGTTTCAATTTTAAAAGTGTGTATAAGTGTTTCTATTTGATATAGTCTTCCTAGTGTGAACCATAGCTTCCCTAGATACCTTTTTGATCCAAGTTGTAATCTTGAGTAAGGATGTGCAACACCTACTCTAAAAGGAGTAACCTTTAGTTGAGATATTTAATTTTATTATATTATATCTTCCTAGACTACATAATTATGTTGTTATGTGAGTGTGAAATATCTACAATTATAAACCTTTAGTTTTAGAAACACTTGTCCACAAAAAAACCAACCTTGGAGGTAATCTCTTAAGACCATAGATCCTTATTTTTTGCTCTACCCTTCCCTATTTTTTTGAGTTTATTTAATTTATATAGAACAAATTTTAAAAAAGGTATGTCCTTACAACTCAACTAGGTTTTAATTTCCTTATTAGGTTTCATTTCATCCACAAGCACATCTGGTTAACAACCTGCATGCTTAGCCTACTATTCTACCACCAAGTTGTTTAACCCATACCTTCAAATCATGCACTATAATGGATTTTACCTCCATTAATATCCTAAAATATTATAAACTACCTCATTAAATATGGGGGTATGAAAAATACCCACATCAACTCTCTGAAGTTAGATTTTATTATTTCCTACCGAGGGAGAAAATGAGAGGAGGAAGTAGCCATGGAATCAACAATTTCATTACTCTCTAAGCACAACCTATTTAGAAATGATATCAAATTATTTAGAAAATCCATGTAAAACATTTTTATAGATATGAATATGTTCATCCCTATTCTAATAATTATCTAAAATTGATTCTTTATTAATTGTGATTCACCTTCAATCTTAATATTTTTTATAACTAGCCTTTTGGTAATGAGCATTCTTAACAATAGGGCTTCATACTGTACTCCATTTTTTGTGCATTCAATAGCGATTTTAAACCAAATTTGCATGATCCTTCCTCTAAGGAAATCATTTTAACTCCTACTCTTATTCCCAAACATAATTTTCCCCCTTGTAGTGGAGTGTTCATTGATCACTTGATGGGAAAGAATCATTATATTACATGGGAATTTAATCTTGGTTTATAGATATCTAAACAATATAAATGTAATTTATAGTAGCTAACTTTTCTTGTGTCTCTAGGTTTTAATATTTTAAAATTTTATAAGTCCTTCATCCTCATGGGTCAAAAGGGTGTGTAATGGTTTATCCTTTTCCATGATGTTAATGATCTCAATCGTAGACTTGGTCAAGACAGATGGTATTGTTAAAGTTTCTCTTCACCTATTTTATCATTTGTTATTAAACCCTTTTCCTCAAAAAAATTAACAGTTTGAGGCTTTAGGACTCTCATAGCATGATTTTAAAATACATGTCATGGTTGAGATGGTCTCTTTATTTTTAGTTGTGGGGGGTCTCACTATAATGTTGCTAGCTAAATGATAATCAATGTGAATCCTTGATATTTTCTTAATTATTTCTTTTGGAACATAAAATTGTTTTGGATCACCTTGGGATACAAATTTTTTTTCCTAATTTTAAAAATTTAAGTTATTAAATGAGGTTAAAAGGGATTATCTTTATCATATGGATCCATGGCCTCCATAGGATCATGTTATCATTAGTGTCATCACTTATGACATAAAATTCAATAATTAAAATTTTTGGACCTAGATTAATAAGTATCATAATGGTCCCAATCAAATATGAATTGAGAATATCATGGCCTCACAAGGTGTTCTTGGTCATAGATAAATTATTTTCTCTATAGCCGAGATTTTAGAGAAATGAAAAGAGGAATATATTGATAGTAGTCCTATCCTCAACCATTGTTCTCTTAACATAGTTATTCTACATCCAAACTTGTAAGTGAAAGGTTGTATCTCCTCTCTTGGATATCTTGTTGTCTGGGGTAGACATTTAAGATCGAATACATAGCCAATTTCTCTTAAATCTTGCCTAGGTAGGTATGTGTAGACATTTATTTGGTTTACTTATGAATGTGTAAGAGTTGTTAAATTATCCAAATGCATCAATATTAAGGCATAAATAAATTCCAAGAAATGACCTAGATAATTCTTGATGAGTTCCATGAAGGAGATGTAGGAAAAAATATTTGTAAGGTCAAAACAAGGTCATAGTTTCCCATAAGTTTTAAGTTTATTTAAATTTCAATATCCATAAATATTTTTAGGATGGGGTGTATGTGGATAATAATAAATTATAGAGTAATGATGTTTAAATCCTCATCTATTTTTAACTCAACGACATCTATCACTCTAGTATTTCCCTAAGGTCTTAGTTGGGGATCTACATTAGGATTATTTGTTATAGAGGTTGAGGCCTCAACATTATGAGTTATAGTTATAAATGGTTATTTGATTAGGTTGAATAGTGGTTAATTTTTAATATTTCATTATTGATGATTTGGAAAAATGTTTTTATATATGTACACTTTCAAATTTTGAGGCACCACAAGACCTATTGGAGAGGGTTTGGGCTTTTCATTTGCATTTTCAAATAATGTGGCAATGAATTTCATGCATTGGTCTTCATGGAGTTAATGGATAAATTTGGTGTACTCCCTACATGATCAATTATGAATACCAACAACCCTATGAAAAATAAAATTCAAGATCATAATCCCTTAGCATTTGGTTTTGATTTTGTTGATCAATGCTTTGTCGATTATTATTTTGATAGAAGTATTGGTTTTCAAATTGATGATTTTGTTTTTTGTTATTGTTTTGGTATTGGTCTTAAAATTGAATCTACTAATGATAAACACAAGGTGGTAGATAGGTTTAATATAAAACATGAATTATGGGTCAAGGTTTTAGGTTACTCATACCTCTATTGTTATTCACAACTTGGTTATGGTTATTGTTCATATCATTCATCTATGTAATTTGTCTATCACACCATCTATGGTGGCATTATAGTTTTGGTTTAGAATCTAAGGGCCTTATTATTTAGGTTTTTTGATTGGTTAATTTGTAACCCTCACTATGTTGGTTAGGGATGAAATTTTTCCCATTAAATAAATATGTCTTATATCCATTATTTATGGTTTCTTGATCTATATTGAGTGTGATTTTAAGCACTTATTTATAAGACCTAGAGGGGAAATTTTGGATATATTCCCTTATTTCTTTGTTAAGATAGTGTAAGAATATGTCACATAAATCTATTTCATCCATGTGAGGAGCACTACCAAAGAATTAGGTAAGTTTACACCACCTTGAAATCAAGTGGGTCGAAGTCTCATTAGGTTCTTGTTCAATGTGTAAGAACTCCCATATACTAGTTTGAATCAACTTTTTAATGTTATTTTTATCACAAATTCAACCATAAGTTAGTGGAAAGAATAGATGGAATCCTCAAGGATATGATAATATCAGTCTAAATCAATTCCTTCTAGATTCTTTGGGGATTATCTTAGTCACTATCACATCCCAATATATAAACTCTCTAATGGAATTCACATTTTCCTTAACATGTGCATTTAGGTCTCTCTCCCCCTTATATTTTGGGAGTTCAAAAAATGGACATGGTAGGAATACCCTTCCTATGTTTTGATCAACTGATTCCTTTTATTATTATACATAAGTCCCCATGGTGCCAAAATAAACCAAAGTTTTATTAGGTCATTCTTGGGGGATAGGATTTGGGTAAGAAGTGGGCATAAAACTACCAAGGGGAAAGCAAGTTAGTTGAGAAGGTGAAGAATAGTATACCAGAAAATAGTTATCTAGTTGAATGTATGTAAAAAACTTGTGATAGTATGGTGGTAGGGATTTGGAAAGGATTATGATAGTCATCATTTACAATGATGGAGTATACATGGGTGAAATTTTGGCTAGCACATATTTAGGGGGATTTTTGGGTGGTGTTGTGTTGGGCTCTATATTTTTAGGGTAGGATAATAAAAGTAACCTCTAATGGGAATTTGGGTAGGAGGTTAATATCATGGAGATATGTTTGATGTCACGTGATTACATACCACATAAGTAAGGATATCTCCAGGGTCTTAGTTTTTTTGTATCTAATAGATGGCAGATTAGGTTGATGTTGTAGTGCTTGATAACATACCTTTAGAACAAGAATAAAAGAGGTATGACCTTGATGGTGTAGGATTAGTGGTAGGTTTATAAGCCTCTCTTGTAGGAGGCTTCAAAGGGAAGGATTAGTAACCCATTATAAATTGGTTAATATCAGATGAATCAACAAGATTTATCATGGGCCATTTAGGTAGTGTGAAAGTATTTTGATTAGTGTTTAAGGGAGATGGAAGTAATTTCAATTTAATCCACCCATGTTTTGACATACTCATAACACAGTGATCAAAACTCATCATATTTTTAATATCATTATATTTTAGATTGATGTGAGGTCTAATCATAATTTGAGGGTATATTCCACATCTAGTGATAAGTATCATGTTTTGTAGTCATGATGGTTTTTAGTATTTTTATAAGTATCCTAAAAAATCTATCTCTCTACATAAGACTTGTTTTGAAAATTGATAAAATGAGTTTGGAAAATAAAATTGCTTCTCCATGTTTTGATTAGAGTTGCTATTCCAACAAAAGAAAAAATCTTCACTTGGATGATAAAGACTTATTATATAGTATTTTAGATCAAAATTCTTATAAAAACCCTATTTATACATATTTTGGGGGTGTATGAATACCCACAAAAAAACGGATGAAGAAATAAGTATGAAATAAATAAAGAAAAGTGGAAAAATAAAAAGGACAAGCCTTTCACATAAAGTTTTCCATATTTGTACATGTGGAAAAGTGATAAACTTACCTTCATGAACTCAAATTCCCAATATTTGGTTGATATAGTTAATTAAAGGAATATGTGATGGGTAGTCTATTTTTTTGATTGATTGGATCTCTTTGGTTTAGGAATTTGAATAGGAAGAACTAGAATGGCTTGTTGTTTAAGTTGAATAACTAGTATGGGATTTTGAGTGGTAAGTAGTAGAGGATTATCATGTATGTAAATAATAGTTAAATACAAAAATATTATAATTAAGGGTATCATATAAAGGTTTGATGTTATTCCAATAATATCTCGAGTTATGGAGGATAAAGTAGAAAAGCTCTTAGTCTATACTAACATTTAGGAATTGGTTTAAATTAGAATGGAGGATGATGGGAATTTCATTTTATCTATCAATTCAAGATTACCTTAATAATTTCATCTAGGATGTGAATGAAATATGAAAAGGATAGACCTGAGGATAAACAATATATTATCAGATTTGTAAGTTATGGGCTTGGTAGGCTAGAAGATAGATTTATCTTACTAGTTTGGACTCCATTAGTTAGGTTTACTCATCAAGAATGTCTAACTAACTAATTATTAGTTTACTAATATGGGAAAATAAAAGTAATTAAATATTGAGCTTATAGTATATGTTGCTTTCAATATTAATTTTTGGTACAAGGGCTACTACTCTTGTAAACATTCATACTCTATGTAAATGAGCTTGTTCAAGAAGCATCATTCACGAGTGAGGTGGACCTTTTTTTTAAGTTTTAAAAGTGTTGTTTTATTTTTATTTTTTATTTTTAAAGCATATATCTGATTTGCTTTGACTTTTAAAAAGTGTGCTTGTTGATTATAGATTTGAGTGTTTCATTTGACAAGGTTTTGTTTGGTTGTTTATTGTTGAACAAGGATCTCAAAATGAAAAAGAAGATATGTTATTGTTTAAAGTGAAAGTAATAAAAGTGAAGAAATTAAAATATTTTATTTTTGTTATTTTCAATAATATTTATATATTCAATGGTTAATGAAACTAAAATTAAATCCAAACTATGCAATTGTTTATTTTTTTTGTTTTTTGATTTAAAGAGTTCATAAATATATCTATGTTTGCTAGAATGAATGTTTTTTGATTTTTGATTTTTATTTTAATGAAATTATATGATAATTTATGTTTTAAATATATATATATATATATATATATATATATATATATATATATATATATATATATATATATATATATATAAAACATAAACTAAACTTATAATTCATATTAAGTATGTATGTCATGCAATTTATGAATTTTTGAGATGTAGTTTAAGAGTGCAAAGTCAAATGCATGTTTTTTTTGGTTGTGAACCTTATATAAAACAAAATGAAATTTGATTTAAGGTATAACATATGTTTTTCAATTACTTTTCATTGTATTTAATGATTCTAAATTCAAATTCCCTCTTTGGGTTTTTTGGTTTTGTGTGTGAGAGAGAGTTGTTTGTTTGTGTTGTGTGTGAAGTTGTATGTGCTAAAAGCTAAAAATAAAAGTTTATATTGGTTTGAATTTACATAAAATTTTACATACATATTTATAATATAACATACAATCTATTATTATTTTGGATCAACTCCATATGAATGTAACTATGAAAGATTGAATTATTTCTAATGCAAAACATATCAGAGATGGCTTATTTTTGGTATTTTTATGTATGACTTATCTAAAGGAAAATTAATATAATAAACAATATTTATAATATAATAATAAAACTAATAACAACAAATAAAACTAAAACTAACCAACCTAGCCAAAGCAGGAGATAAATGGAGAATAATATATTTGGTGAGATTGGTTGATCCTCAAATTCTAACTCCATATATTTATCAATTAATGACCCAAGAATTATTATGAAAGAGGAAACAAAAAAAAATTAAATTAAATTAATAAGTAAATAACAATACAATTGAACAATGGTTGGTTACTCATGAAAAATAAATTATTGTGTTGTAAGCTCATGGGTTTCTTCTTACAATTCATGTGGGTGACAAAAATATCACTGTGGAACTTAGGCTAAGTTATTAAAATTTTATACAATGAATATTATGGCTCTCTAACATTTATAAATCAAACATTAATGCAAAATTCATATCTAAAAATTACGGACTTGTAAGGAAGGAGAAGTTCTTTCATCTAGGAGTTAATTGAGGGTAGATTGAGTGTTTGCTAGAGTTAACTTAAAGGTAGCTAAAATTTACTTGACCATGACTAAAAATTTACAAGAACATTTTGAAGGTAATTTCAAGTGAAAATGATCAAAATCACAAGTAAAATGATGCAAAATACATCAAAACATGTGTATAAGGAATGAGTTTAAAATCACATGTAATGTTGGTGAAAACACTACTTTATGTGGGTGGCATTAAGTGAAACCATTGAGGCATTTTTTAGAACCACCATAATAGTGGTGCAAATTATAATGGTAGTTACATAAAATACCACTGTGATTTCATATCCATCATGGATATTTCACTATCCCATTTATAAACTAATATTTTTGAAGGAATGACTTATAAAATGGAAGATTGATAAATCAATAAGGTTTAAAAATAGGAAAAGATAGAAATGGAAGAGAAAACTAGGTCTAAGCATTTTTCATTTATGGATGTGCTTACATTATCATTATCTATAGAAAAATTTTGCACCATGTAAAATTTGGGTGCATACAAAGATAAAGTGTGTTGTACACACTCAAGTATATATTTATCCTTTACTTTAGAAACTTAATTACTTGAATAAAGGTGGGTTTTAGATAACTAAATTTTTGACATATGTACTAAACAATTTTAACTATTGACACATATTGAAATACTTAACTTACACTCAAATATATGATTCTTAATCACCATTCCTCTAGTAATTATCTATATACAGGCTTGAACCCTCTTCTCATCATCACTATTACAATACATTTCACATGGAACTTCTCAAAACCTCTTTATATCAATCTAAAACTACCCCTACCTCAGGATAGGTGTTCTTGGTTTTGTGGGATAGGTTTAAATTCTACATGCAGGTTTGATGTCATAACCCTACCCATTTAGTGTGACCTTTCCCCTAATCTATTTAAAAACTAGTTTATAAAATTTTAAGAATTAATATAGATTTTTTATTCTATTTAAAATTTAAAAAAAATGTTATGCTAATAGGTGTAAAAATTTATAGATATCAAAAGGTTAAATATGTACAATAATTAACAATTCTGATTTTGGAAATTGATAAATATGGAAAATTATTATTTCTTAGAAAACACTAAGAAAAATTATAATTAGCTCAAAATAGGATTTTTATTGATTTATTCTATATATCTAAAAATGTAAATTGGTATAAGATATGATTTTTCAAGCTTCACATTAGGAATAAATTTTAAAACTATTTATGGATGGGTATGTGTTATTTTGACAACAACATAGGTCACTCATGTATGTTGACCATGGACAAGTCCTAGATGACTGTGAATAATGGCTTACAAAAGAATACAACAAAAACATATTTCTATTTGTGTTATTTCATGATAATAATTTTATAATATTCCCTCTAGGTGGATAATATTGTATGCCACTCATATCTATTTACCATGGATTCTATATTAATTTTGATAACATAATGATTATTTTCACCACTTGTGCATGTATTAATTAGGATTTTTGGCATAATTTCAAATCTTAAATACCACATGAAATACCTACAATGAAAAACCCTAACTTCCTAAACACAAAGAAATTTTATATCAAATAGTGGGGGTATCAACTAAAATGTATTGATTTATACTAACTTTAGTCAATCTTGATTAAATTACCAAGCATTACACTAAATTTTCAATCTTGAAATGGTTAATGTAATTCTAGATGCTCTATCTCTTATTTTACCCTTGGCCCAAACATGAAAATATGAATTTAGCCTTTGAAATATTTGAATTTAGCTGCAAAAAATTTACAGATATGAAATTTAAATATTTTAATAGATTTTGAGAGTGAGGATAACCATACAAAATTCCTTAAAGTATTTTTTTTATATATGTTTTAATTTAAAATTAAGGGACCTATTGGCACCCAAAATTGACCAAAATAACGATTAATGAACAAAAATAAGATTCAAATGAAACATGACCTGAAATAAGTTTCTTAATTTACACCTATACAATTCCATGCTTCATGGATAAGACCATATGCATAAACATCAAACTTTTATAAAAAGATAGAAAACCTAGATTGGGGATCCTAGAGATAAATGGGAAAGATAAATAAGATAGATAAAACTATGAACTAAATAGATAATACCTAAGTAAAATGTGTCAATAGATACCTTATTCACTATAAATAATCTATATGTGTATTGTTTAAATAAAGAACATCAAGGATGATATTGTACCAAATTTTGGTATCTAAATTTCCCCTCCCCATCCCCCCTCTTTATTCTAATAGTGAAATTGTTAGGGTAAAGGAAATAAATAAAAATTGTGTATGACATACTATGTATTTTGACTTGAAATTTTGATTGTCTAAGATGCTCAATGGTATAACTTTCGATAACATTTGTAGTATTCAATTCCATATAGGAAATATAAAAACCAAAATTTTATATTGGAAAATTTAAATAGCAAGGAAATGGTACATTTATATGCATGCAAATTTATGTCATATGTGGAGAATGCTTTTGTTGTACAGAGTGGAGAAAGGATACCCTTGGTCCTGATCATTTCTTGGATAGAAAAAAACAATCCCTTAAATGGCAATGGGAGATTAATATTTTGGTAGGTGTCATTGAAACCTAGACCATATTGACTCAAGTAACTAATCTATCTATAATATTATATCCTAAGTAAAGAGGTTGGAGAGAACATTCCCCCTTACAAAAATAATTGTAGAGAAAATTTTCTTATGTTAAATAATTATTCAATTGAGAATGACCAAGTCTCAATTTTTAAATAAATAATTGGTCCCATGAGTTTTAAATATGCATAATCCAACTTTCATGAATCAGGAGAAGTACCCATTACACTAATCCCCAAGAAGGTGGAATTGTGATGGGTTCACCAAAAGTGATGCAAAGGCCATTGAGTATCACTAGACTTAAACATAATTCACCCTTAACAAAATATGGAACCACATAATGTTTTTTATATAAGTAATTCTAAGGCCATTGAGAGTCACTAAACTTGAATGTATATTACTAGTAATATATCAAATCACACCAATACATGAATATCTAGATTCTATTTATATGATCAAAATATAATGAAAAATACTCATCCCCCTATCATTATTGCATTGCCTTTATATTTGAATTGAAAAAAAAACCATTTTTCCTTTGAAACTATAGTTTTAAACTTTAAAAATGTGCATTAACAAGTATCATGCCTTTTGAACTATAAATTGGAACTTTGAAAATGTGCATGAATAAATATCATGTCTTTTGAATTGTAACTTTGAACTTTGAAAATCTACATGAACAAGTATCATGTCTTTTGAACTTTAAATTTTAACTTTGAAAATGTACATTACTAAGTATCATCCCCATATATTTGTGTCAATTTATATAGAATGCCATTCATTTATATGCTCAATTGTAAATGTATAGTGAAACCTATAATTATTTTTCATATTCCCTTCAATATGCATTCAAGTGTGTCTAAATATATGTACTTTATTATTTTATAAGTGATTACATATCCATGTCATATGCTCCCATAATTTGTATCAATGTGACCTTATATATTATGTGTTTGATTTAAGGATTACTTTGAAATTTTGAACCTATATTTTGGACCTTTGAAACCTATACTTTATTATAGAATATGATTTTTTAAATACCTTTGAATATCTAAAATTTATATTTTATGTTTGATCTAGTTAGGTGTACTTACATGACATTTACTATTAAAATTTATACCTATATGTGTAATATGTTATGAATCTTTAAGACCCTTATTACAAATTTGTAACATGTGGATGATTTGAACCCTTCTAAATTTTTTGCTAAAATGTTAACTTGTGATAGCTTATTTTTTGTGATAATCCTAATGTATGCCTCTTTTTATATGTGAGATGGAGAATATGTCATATAAAAACAATAAGGCGTGTGTGTTGAAATACATTTAATAAAATTGTAATATTTTTCATTAGATATCACTTGAATTTTTATTATTTTGACAAATTAGCATTTTGACCATTTTAAGATATTTTTTTAATAATTTTTGGAGTATTTTGTACAAAATATTGTTGAAGGTAATAGTTAGAGTAAAATAATTTTGAGATAATAAATAATATTTGGGAAACTTTAAGTATAGATATGTAAGCATTAATTTTGACATTTTAAAGAAGTTTGATAAGCATGATGGAAATATTACTATGTAGAAGAGCATATTATGTGTGTCCCAACACAACTCATGGAGATTTATTTTGATATGTATCACTCAATATATCGCATGCACAAGTTTAAAAGGAATTATTTACAAATCTTTATTTTTGAAAATAAAATTCAACCCATATAAATAAGCTGGTTGTAAATAAAAATTTAATTCATTTTCATAGTGAAAATTGTGATTTTTTAGCACTGGGTACATGAAAATTTTGCAAAAGAGAGAGACTAAGCTTATGTAATTTAATCAAGTTGAGGTAGTAATATGATTTGAGGTTTCTTATCCTTGGTATGCCAAAAACCCCATTTTTTACAATTTTAAATTTTGAATTTTTAGTCAATTTTTATGTATTTTAGCTACATTTTTAAAAACTTGTGGTTGCATCTAATCCACAATGATCTTGTATATGCCTTGCCTAAACATGTCGAAGACAACCATAGAACTATTAACTTGACCACATATCTATCTTTGTACCTATATGTGATAAAATGAATGTATTATCAATTTTCATGCATTGATATTTTACTATATTTACATTAGATTTATAACTTATATTTTGTGTATTTGTTATTTTAGTATCATATACAAGCCCAATAATTTATACATGATTAGATAATGGATATTGTTCAATCATTACCATTGATTGACACATGGATGGATACTCTTCATGTATATAATATTGGCCATGTTGGGTGGTTATTCTTGATGCCCTATGACATGCACATGATGATAACATTAGTTGATCATTAAGATTTAGACACTTGCACTTTCTATCTCCCAATAGGGGAGATGACCATGACATTAGAGGATGTGTGGAGGATCATGTAGATATTGGTTTTCCATAGATAGGTGACCTTATAAGGTGGTGGTGGGATAGTGTATATAGCACATGCATACCTATATATGATTGATCATTCTCAGTGTACTCATTATGGTCATAGTGATGATATTATTTTGAGTTAGAGATTGTATTAGTGAATATTATGCATGTGAAAAATTTTATCTATTCATTATTAGAATTATTCATTATATTGGATGTAATTTGTGTGTCCATTACCTATAAGATGAACTAGTTTGTATGGGATATAAGGGAATGTGGCATAATGTACTCTTGGGGCCATACTATGTTTGGCACATTTATACAAATATTTTCATAGGTTCACTCTAGATGGGTTTGGAGAAGGACTAGACTTGGCTACCCTATTACATTGTTGGGCCTATGAGACTATTAATGTGATATATCATGTAGGGTTACCTCATAGTGTATGGGTGCATCCACATAGGTGTTGATGTTGTTTTTATGCACACTACATAAAATTTTATGAGTATCCTATAAAATTTTAGGATCATTAAAAATGTTTCCACTTTAAGGTACGAGTTGTGGGGTATTAGATTTTATAAATAACTTGTTGGTAGAATAGTGGTAAGCAAGGTACATTATTTACCATATATGAGTTGGAGATGGGTTAACCTAGATCTAATTTATATGGGGGGATAAATTATGGTTTTATATAATGTGGTTATGACTTTAAAATAAAATCAAGAGGGAAACATAGGGTATGAAAGGAGGCTTGTCGACCACACTAGATGAAACCTTTCAAGACCAATACTTGATCTTAAGTTGGATAAGAGATCATAGACCATTATTTGTTATGAACTAATATTACACACCAACAATAAAACATGGTTAGTATTTAAAGGGAACCAAAATACAACATACTTAAACATATGAAATCAAAGGTTGTCATATTTTTACACTGCAATTACACATCTATAAGGGGGATTTTGATTTATATATAAAAGGTACTCAAATCAGTTATAGATTAATATGAATGATTGTAAAATAATATAACTCATTCATTATCAAAGACCAAGAAACTAGAATGATAACACCTCTTACACAATTTATAAGTTCAATAGGAATCTAGATATACAAATCAAGATTAAGATTAAATAACTTCTTTAGAATTTTTTATTAATCTCAACAACCAAAAATCTCCTTCCTTTGGGATTGGGAGGTTACAAGTATAAATGGGATTATGATGGAGAAGGCCTCATCTCTAAAGTGAAGTTTAATAACATAATTACAAAAATATTTCTTGTGTGTTAATCTCATGCAAAGGATGTATGTATAGTAGTCAGCGTAGAATATACTCTTACAGCTAAAAATACACTATATACATGAAACGTATATTTTGAACCAAAGTTCTAATTTAATAAAAAAACATGAAAGTACATAGTTATATTTATATTGGTGCTGATGTGGAAACAATAGCCAAAGACTATGGAGTGATAACTGAAGGTACTAAAATAGTCATCAAAATTCCTTAAGGAATAAAAATGAGGCCTCATGGAGTTTGCATGGTTGTAAATCTTGAAAACTGGGAACCTTGAGATACTAGGGCATTACTAAAAATTCATTATATTATTGGGATATAACTTGAAGATATCTCTTTTTCCATCCTTTCTTCAAATAATTTGTGTTTCATCAAACTCCTTATTTATGTTGTCAAAATTGAGTAGGGAAGGTTTGAAGAGTTTGATGGCCTCAGCCATCAACCTTATTTTTTCAGCTTTTAATCTCTTGAATTATACTCCTAGAGATTTATCACTTGTCACCCTATCTTTATAAAAAATAACCAATTGTAATATCTAATAATTGGTTTTGTATATAGTTCCTTAAACTTCTTCCTTGAAGTTATTTATATTTTTTCATAGGAAGTTCACAAAATTCAGCATGTTGACTAGTTCACCTATAGGATTGATCACATTAATGACCCTTATGTCCAAAATTTCTAGAGCCTTAGTTTCATGATTTAAAAAAAATCCTAGTAAATTATTCATCTAAATATGCCAATTGAGGAAATCATCCCTTCTTGAAATTTCATGATTAAGGAACCATGAAGCATCCATGTTGGATATCAAGTTGAATTAGTTAAAGGCATTAGCTCTAGAGAATTGAGTTAAGAAATTCAACCTCTTCTCTAGTTCTTTAATTTTATGCCAAAACTTTTTGACATTTATTATATTTGATTGGCTTCCTACTCTAAAAACCTAGATACTATACAAAAAAATTTACATCTTAGTAGTTACACTATGCACATCATCAATTATCTCTTGAGAAGCATCTATGGTTTGTCTCTACTTTAGTCTTTGATGTGTTTCTTCTTTAATTTTATACCATTATTTCATGGCTTCATCGATTGAATCCACAAAAACAAATAAATCATTAGTATATTCATTAAGATCCCTTGGATTATTTTTTGCTTTTCTTTTCAAGGGAAACAAATTTTCTCTTTGCTTGAATTCAATTTTTTCCCTTTTTTCTAGATTAAATTCCTTTCTCTTCCTACCATTTGTATAGTCCCACTCTTCTTGTCAAACTAGGTAGAGACTATAGGTAAATTTTTAATAATTATATTTTTTCTCTTATCCTTTGTATTATGCATCTCCTTTTCACATTTAGGAATAATAAGTTCCCATTGTTCGTCATCTTCTAGGTTGGGGTAATCATATGTGGAAGGTGGAGGAGTCATTAGAGGAGGTGTTATTGATGGAGGTGCCAATGATGCACATATTTTTATGTGGAAGTGGAGAGGTGGATATAAATTTGTCTCCCATGGTGAAAGCTCTCTTAATGGAGTGACTTCAACCATATACTAGGTCAAGCTTGGAGTTGTCTTAATAGTCATAGTGGTAGAGTGTATGGGTGAAGACCATAGCATAGTCAACTCAAGTTGAGATGAATCTTACTTCAGGGATGGTGTAATTCTAGGGTTGTAAGTGGAAAATTTAACCCTAATTTGAAAATAAACCCCTTTCTTTGGGGATTTTATTTTCATTTAAAAATAAAGAATGAATCAATCAACAAAACTAGACAAAAGAATAGTTGGGATAACTAGAGGCAAATATACAACATGAATATTTGTAGTGAAATTAGATGAAAAAAGATAATAAAATACCTTTATTATGTTTTGTCTTTGTTCCTATGTGAGAATTTTATGATCTAAAGAGCCCACTAGAGTTTATTCTCATTATAATCTTTCTAATTTCATGGCTTTAGCCTTCTATAACTCTATCTATTTATCATTTTTAGTTGTTTGTTAACTCAATTTAGGCCCACTCCCCATCATTATTTATACATCTTATTTATATTCATTAATTGAATGATAAAATAAGATATCATTGGTGTATACTCTTCTTATTCTTCATTAAGGGATTCCTCTATCATGGGAAGACCAAAATATGACCTTATTTTATTTGTTTTCCCTTGGAGGAAGTGGAAGGACCCTTAGCTTTCGTCTGGTAAGTGACCACAAGGGAAGTGGAAGGAGAGGGAGATGGTGAAATAAATAAAGGATATATAGTGGTGTAAATTATCACAATAGGTGGTGGTGAAGGAATGGTGAATGGATGCATAATAGTAGGAGGAAGGGTGAATGGAGTAGGGGATGGCATGGTAGGGAGTTTTTGAGAAGAAGGCTCCTCACCGATGGTAGTGGATGGAGGTGGAATAACAAGAGGTGTATAAGGAGAATAAAAACCATTTGAAATTGACATAAAATAATCCTATATAAAGATAGGGAGACTAACATAGGTGTAAATTATAAGTGGTGGTAGATATGCCACAAATAATGTGCCCTTATGCCAGTCTTGAGGAGGTGTATTTTTCTCCTTAGTAGTTTTTATTCCCAAAATTATAGAAGCAATGTCTAAGGATAAAGAGGGGATTGAGCATGTGGGAGGAATCTTATAATTTATCTCCTTATTTGAGGATTTGACTCCCTATGGATAATAGACTCTCCCTTTTGTAAATATGATTATTGTCTTATAGGAGAGGAAGGTTGGTCTTGCCCATATAAATCTTATGGTGGAGTGAGAGGTCTTGGTGGCTTCATGCCCTCTATTCTTTCCCTTTCATATATTTATATTTATATTTGATAATGTAAGGATTTTACTGAAGAGCTTGAGCATATATCATGGACATTTATTTATCCTTCATTCTTGTTCATACCTCAGTATCATCTAATGCATTCAAAAAAATAACATCATGATAATACTCATGGTGTCCATATAAATGTTCACCTTCTTCTTTTATTTTAGCTTCATAAGCTATATCCTAATTTTCTTCTTGGGGTCTCATTCCATAAATTAGGCCACCTTCAAATTATAGTAGGACCTATCTTTTTCAACTTGGATAAAATGTGTCCTAACCACAAATTGAATTCGTCCAATACTCAAAGGATTTTTATAGTAATAGGCCTGATGTTTTTGACCTAGCTCCTAGTCAATATTATTTTATAGTTGAATACACCTCTTGTTATATATTTTTTTGGGCATGTGGCATGTTAAGAATAGAGGAGCTTCCCTTTTGCCTTAAATTATAATGATTATATAATTGAGGTAATACTAATAATCCCCTATTTTCCAATATTATTTGTCATGTTTTCAAATAGCCTAGGCATCCGGGTGCCATTGATGTCTTGATATATTGGAAGTTATATTTCCTCTCATATCCTTTAAATTTCATTCTTTAATTTTTAAGTGAACATGAAAGATTAATCTTCATATATTGTGTTTCCTATATACTCTATTGAGTGTTTTTATATCTCCCCATGTCTCTTGTTGATTGTGCCTAACATGACATCTAGTAAGTATGACATCATGCTAAAATTTTCATCATCTACTCTTTGATCAAGATAAAGCATATGTATTTTTAAAATTGCACTTATAATTTCCCCTAGGGAAATAACTTGTCTGAAGTTAAATAATTTCTAACGGAGGGACCCATTCTACTTGCACATAAGTTATGATCTCATAACCATATAATTTTTTGAGGAGAGACATAGCTATATTATTTCTAGGAGTAAATTTGATAATTATATTGGATAAATTTTATCCCTTTGGATTTAGCCTCAAGCCCTTAACTATCAATTTTTTCAATTTTCCATCAATTGTGTTATGATCGAGCCAAAAAATGGACAAGACTTGGTTATAGGTAATTTCAAGCCCAGAAAACCTGAGATACCTTTCAAAAACCTTACTATAAATAATTGAAGCTACATTTTTTATCTTCTTAATATGTAAGCATATCCATGGAATTTTCCATTGAAAAATAAACCTATAAGTAGGTCTATGCAAGGCAATACCTCAAGTTTTGTTTCTACTAGATGGAAAACTTATGTTTTAATGGGCATCAAGTCATCGATGTACTAATTATCATCTATAGATAGTTTCTCCTACATGGAATATAGTGATATATACTCTACAACATTACAGAGGGTTGAATAATTAAGGAATTTGAATTATAAGGAAGTTTTATCAAATACTATGTCCAAAAACTCCTCACCTCCAACACAATAATAGACTAAAGGAGCTTAATCATACACTTAATTTAAAGAGGAGGATATTATATAAATATAAATTATGAAATTTATTTAATGAATCGTATATTTATTTCTTTAAAAGTTCACTAAAAAAAGTTAGGGCTCTTTAGATGTTTGAGGGTTTGAAATTGCAATGTTTGATTAATAAATTGATGGTGAAATGACTAAATTCAACTATATTTCACATATATTGCATAAAATTTTAAGTATTTAATGTTTTTGTGTGTCATTAGATCAAAAAATAAAAAAATTATTTCACTCTCATTTTAATTTGAATGAACCAGTTAGTTTTAGTAGGTTCACCTATTTGCTAGACGGAAATTATTCATTAGCTTTATGTGTATAATCATAATATTCTAAATAGCTATCAAATCCTCATTTATTAACTTATTTTACTTATTTTCAAACTCATTTATGTATATTTTAACATTATATCTTTTGTATTGTGGAACTTGTCAATTTGTTGTTCACTCGGGCCTTTATATTTACATATAATATTTCTATGTTTTAGGGCTATGAGTTAACATAATTGTGTCATGTGGAGTAACATTAGGTTTGTGGGGACTCAAAATAATGGTAATTTAGGATCTTTGAACTTTTAAACTATATATTCCTATGTAAAGGTTTCTTGTAATGTAATTTTGACATGTGGTGTGATCTCAAGGCCTTGGAGGCATGGAGACTCTAAGCTATAGAATGATTAGTGCATTGAATAAGTATATCTTTATTTGAAATTTTAGGCCAATATAAATAATCCATTTAGCATCTACTTGGAGCTTGGAATCTTAGAGGTATTATATCATGAGACTATTATAACTTTGAAATGATTCCACATTTCTAGGTAAATAAAAATGTGCTAATTATCAAATGTTTGGATATCAAAATCTCAAAACCATTAAAATAATGAGAACTCAAAACCATTAGACTATAGGAATCCCTCTATGATTTTAGATTGATGAAAAGGTGCCACCTATTAAAATCTTGGGACGATTAGACCATTAAATTTACATTCAAAAGTTATATGGTTTTGTCTAATGAAAAATGTTGTACGACCTCTTCTCAAAAATCAATAAATTTAATCACTTAAAATTTTTGTGAAAGATGAAGGTGTCAGGTACCATATGGATGTCACTTATTAGACTATTAGATCTTGGTATATTTAAAATACTTAGAAACTTTTGTAAAGGGATATAGGTTTTGGATAATGTAGTGATGTCACCTAGCTTAGTCTTGTGCATAATAAAACAAGGCCCAACCATGAATAAGTAATGATTCCCTACCGATGGTCCTATGGTCATTAAAAACATATAAACACTAGGGAAAAAAAATTAGTCCCATTAGAACATAAATCAAAGTGCCAATATTTTGAAACTAAAATATGAAAACGTAAGGTTTAAAATAAATTGAAATATATGTTTATGATTTTATTTTCAATGAATTTTTGTAACTTTAGACTTAAAAATAACCTTATAATTTTGTATTAATAAATCCATTTCATGGATTCCTAAGGTTTAAAGGGGCCTGAATAAATATTTTCAAGAATAATGGGTCCCTATTTTAATGGGGTGTGTTTGTGTGTTAGGTCACAACAAATGGTGACTCACAGGGGAAAATAGTCTTGGGTATCTTCAGAACCCATAATCTCAATAATGTAGCATAAAAAAAATTTAGTTCTACCAAGAAATGAACAAACAAACCAAAACTTGAAACAAAATCCTACTTTCTCAAGCAACATACTAACCCTTTCCATTCCTTAGATTTGATGTGCGATTTTATGGATTTAATTTTACTTATTATGAGATTCTTGATAAATTATTTGATAAATAGTATTATTTTCATGCTGACTTGAAATTTTATAACTAAATAGTAAGGGAATCATGGGAATTGCTATGTTACCATTCAAGCATCCATAAACTTGACAAAGATACCTCTTATTCCACTCAAAGTATTTTATACTATTATTTGAGCATCCATAGCCCTGATAGAGATTTCTTGAATCCCCCACCTTCTATCAGTTTATATGATTGACATTTTTTTTGAAACACAAATAGAAAAAAGGTTAGGAATTACTATTGGTTGGGTCTATGTGTAAGAAAACTTATTTTGATTAATATGCCCCTATCATTATGTATCCAATTCTATTTTCATTATCACTCATCTAAGTTTTAGCATGTTATGTTACAGTTGATCATTGTAAATGGAAAATATTTCTAAATTTTTCATGATTATATCAAAGTAAATCTTAGAAGTATAGTAAATTCATTCAATAAAAGTAGGATCTAATTCAATCATAACACTTACCTTGACTCTAAAATCTCTAGTATTGCCAAAGTAGATCTCAATGAGTACCATTAGTTCATCCTTATAAATCATCCCCTTATTTTGGCATTTATTGTGTAATACATGTAGGAAATCACTTGGTTTATTTTACAACTTTATAAAATTAATCTAGAAAGCATACGCCTAATCTACTGAAATAAAATTATAGAAAGCAAGGAAAACTAATTCTAGAAAGAAAGAAATCTAATCTAGAAAGTAGGAAATATAATCTAATCCTAGTCTAAATATCTTCTGATAGTTTACTCATATGCATCTCTAGTTAGATCAGCCATGAAGTAATGCATCAAAAACTATCCATTGACTGAAAAGGTAAGGTCATTATCATGGAGTTACTTCAACTAGAAGGTATTCTTACTTAGGATCTATGATATTTGATATGGTCCAATCCATAAAGGAGTGAACTTATCAGGTTGTCCCTTTTTATCATATGATTTATCCCATAAAATCACCAAGTTTGAGATCTTGAAGGCCTTAATCGTGGATCTTTTTTTAAACCTTCTTTTGACAATATCTTGATGTTTACTAAAGTTGTGTAGTGTTTTAGTTCTTGCATCCTCCATCTGAACTATGTTTAATAATCTATATTGTAATATGTCATCTTCCCCCTTATACTCTTACATGAATTGGTATGTTGGTGTATTAAGAGTAATAGGTAATATTGGTTGTTATCCTTACACTAGCAGAAAAGGTGATGCCTTGAGTTTTTTCTTGTATCTGGTTATATATGCCCATAATGCATAATTTAATAAGATATGTCATTCTCTTGGTTTGTCTTGTGCTAAATTCTTAATATCATCCATCATATTATTATTGGTATATTTGTCTACTCCATTTCCTTGTGGGTACTAGTTCTAAGACAACTTGATTATGATTTGATTATCATAGTACCTTTCTGTAAATTCAAAATATTGAAAAACTTGACCATTATCACAAACTAAGGAAATGGTAGTGCCAAACTTGGTCAATATATTTTCTTAAAGAAACTTATTAACATCAATTTATTTAGAATTCTTTATTTTAATATTTTTTATTCACCTGTTACAGTAGTAAGTAGTTGTTATAAAAAAATTAGGCCCTATTGAAGAGTTTGGGTTTATCACCCCAATAAAATTAAGACCCCATAGGGAAAATGGGAATTATTATATAGTTGGATGTAAAGGCATGCTATCATTTATTTCTCTCTTCCTAAATACTTGGTAGTCATGACAGGTCCTAACATGGTTATGTACATCATTAAATATTTTAGGCTAGTAATATCCCATCCTCAAAATCTTATGAGCTATTGTGTTTCCTAAGGGATGCCCATTTCCTATCTTTTGATACAGGTTATTTAGGATGGTTTTAGTCTTTTATTTTTAAATTCATATTAGATATATGCATTTATAATTCTTCATGTACAAGACTCCTTTATTGATCATGTAATGATTTGATTTGCACTTGAGTGCTCATATTTCTTCTTTGTTTAACTTAAGAGGAGAAGTGAATGTGAGTATATAATGGATGATTTGAGTGTAGAACTCACCACATGTCTCTTGAGTCTCATTAATATGTTCAATATTAATTTGTGGATCCATCTCAATCATTAGCTAGATGATACCCTGGCCACTAACCATTTTAGTTGGCTTGATTTCAAGATCATAATCTTAGAGTTTGGCCATCCATTTGCCTCTTCTTTCACCTATTTCATTATGTCCAAGCATGATTTTGACAACAATATCTAGAATAATAGTATATATTTTGTTTTTTAGAATATAGTGGTTAAAATTCTTGACAATTTTAATCAAAACATATATCTACTTGTCTATCATAGAGTAATTTAACTCAACATCCTTAAAATTGGTACTCATGAAGGGAATTGATGTTCATTATCTTCTACCTTCTTTGTAATAATAGTAGCCATAGTATGTTCTAAAGTAAATGAATAGATATAGAAATACTTACTAAAATCTAGACTAATTAGAGCTAGATCTTGAACAATGGTAATTTTTATTTCTTGGATAGCTCTCCAAAAAAATTTCATCCATTATATATTAGCATATTTATTCAACATGGAATTAAATTTCTTGATGGTCTTTAAAAATCCATAAATGAATTTTTTTATAAAGTTTAGCTTACCAAAGAAGAACTTTACTTGTTTCTTACTTCAAGGAGGTTTGAACTTGGATATGTCTTGCACCTAAACTAGATCAATGGAGATCCCTGTTAGCAACCCAAATAAAACCCTATTGAAGGAAAAAAAATTGGATCTCCTTCACACCTAGACTAACATTAGAATGGTCTAAGGTGTGGAACACCTATATCTTAGACAAGACCACTAGATTTGTGAGGCTAGCTCCTCTGATATATCTACTTTGCTCAATTTCCTAAAATCTACTTTAATTTTTTGGGATGAAAAGGGTTAGAAGTATAAATAAAAGGTAAATATATTATATGGATGGTGATACATTGATGTTGTTGGTTCATCAGCTTTATTTTAATTCATACAACATTAATTAGCAATGTAATGATTGAATCTATAACTCTAAAATATTCTTATGCAACAATATTTCACATATAGGTTTAATCAAGTGATATAATAATGAGGGAAATGATGATAGGCTAGATTCAAGGTCTTAATCAATAAATACATCCATTTTTATCTCAATCAATCAACTTTAAACACTGTATATGACTTACATAATATGATAAACTAGTAACTAGGTGAGATCAGGAGCTACCAAGGGAGAAAGTAATACCACATGTGCAAATCAAACCAATATAAAAAAGTATACCAGTATATGTATCTAAAAACATTCATTTAATTATCTCAAGAGGTTTACAAAGCTCATTCTTGGTAGAGTTTAATCATACCCAAGAGAGGGATCTTGAAAAATGGCCTAAAAGCATGAATATATAGCAAAATTTAGAAGTTCTAACCAATTTGGCATAGAAGAGAGAAGGATAAATAAATTATCAATAACTCAAAGTCTAATTTTAAATAGAAAATGCAAACAATAGTCTTTCTAGACATCTTGTGTTTAATGTCTTGCATGAGGATTACATAAAATTTGCATGATCTTTTGGCATTAAAAACAAGGAGGTGCACCAATTTTTTCTTATAAAAGCTCCTCCTTTATAATTATATGCCATTATTCATTTATAAACTAATTTTGAAGTGATTTATCTCATGATTTAGAACTCAAGGTGAGTTATGCACGTATATGAAGTAGTTGAAGCCCAATTAACTGATAACAAGGACTATTTAAACTTGTGGATGACATAAAGGATTAGTTTTTAATGATTTGTACCATTTGAAGAGGCATAAAAACTCTACATTATCTCCTATCACAAAATTATATGCCACTCTTCTCCACTTGATTGAATAAATAGGCCTACTAGGCCAAAATAGACCTAGTAGCCTAACCTTTTATGCTTGGTGGCCATTAGAACCTAAAAAATACTTTGAAACCCTAAAAAAGGGATGAATTTAAGACATGAAAAAATACCTTATGTCATGAAAATGGTCCTTATTGGCTTGAAACATCTGTAAATTAGTCAAACAAGTTGACTAACTAGTTTTTCCCTTCATTTTCTATAAATTGGTTGTTTTGGATGAACTCCCAAGGGAATTCTCAAGCATATTTATGATCAAATAATGATTTTAGGATGAATACAAAGTTCTAAAATCTGATCTCCATGGATTAAAATTCTTTTAAACTACATTGTACCTCATTTTTATGTTTTTTCTCTCAAAAACCTATTTTATTCCAAATGCATACAAAATTTGTACAATAAATGGCCATGGACATGAAGCTCTGAGATTATACTTCATGATTGAAATTATGTTTAAGAGGTTTCAATGAGTTTGGATGCATAATTATTCAAATCTCTACAAACATCGCTGCTAGTGGGGTTTTGCAAGGGTTCAAGATTGCTCTAGGCTCTTAATGATTATTCATAAATCTTGGAACATAAAACTCTAAACCAATGCCAAAAAATGTTAGTGTATTAGGCCATTTAACTCTCATAAATTCCTTCACCTCCCATGCAAAATTTGTGTACCAAGGTGAGCATGTGAAATATCATCTAAGAGTGAAAAATAAACTCTTTAGGTAGTATCTGGTACTCCTTGGCCAATATGATCAATTATACTATTTACATGTGGATAAAAATTACCATACATGTCTCTTATGATCTTATGGTGATGTTCATGATGTTTTTTAGTGCCCTCATGACCTTGCTTTAGCTCCCTTTACCCATTTATGATGGTCTTGTCTAGTGATGTGAAGAATAATCATAGGTAGTGCATTGTTCATCAATATCTTGACTTCATGATAATTTAAAATTCTCTTCTAAAATTTATTGGACATTAATTACCTATATATTATGTTATGGAGTCATGATATAGGCTTCAATAATTCATTCCTCTTTACCCTACATAACAATAGTTCATTATCTTGATTTGCAGACCTATCTACCTATGTAAATGATCCAAATGACCCCTCTTTATGGATATATAAGTTTTATTAAGAGATTTAAATACCCTATATTTATTCTCAAATTATTTTAATGTGTAATTACCCTTTTTCCATTGAATTTTAGATCAAAATTGACTCTTTTTACCTAGTTCATATAGCTAAAGTACTACACATGCCAAAAAAATAGTTACAGAGGTGATCATATGAGTATATAATACCTTAAATTTCATTTCATGTCTCAAACATGACATCTATATGCATAATTTAGCTCCTTTTCTCTAGCAGGTGGTTGTGAGGGTTTTATATGGGTTTTAGAGGTCTAGATCTTCTTAAGAATTATTCATAGCATACAGACCTATAAAGAGAAAAAAAATTCATTAAAATGTATTATATTTACCCCCTCATCATTATTAAAAATAATGAGCTCCCATGCAAATGGCACTTTAATATCTCTAAGTGATGAAATTTGGCTTTGAGACGCTACCAAGAATGTGTGTGCAAGGAAGGAGCCAAAGAGAAGGTGTGAAAACAATTTTTATGAAAATTATTCACTCCCATATCATATTTAAGGTTTAAATGACCCTACACCATGTCTCCAAATTAAAAAAATATATTGAACTAACTCATGAAAGAGTAAAAAATGATGACTATGCTCTTGTAGGGTTTTAAGCATGTATGCTTTCTTTATCCCTCAAGGGGATTATTTTCATATATTATGGAGTTTTATCACCTATAATTTTTTTTTTGAATATTTAAAAACATTATATCATGATTTACAAACACTCTAATGGATTTCTAACTCTCTATTATGCCAATAAACACTCGAGAACACTACCTACTTGCATTTTGACTGTGACTAGATAGGTTGATGATTGTGTAAAAAATATTGAGTATTTACCCTCATAAAATGACCTTAACAATGATTTTTATATTTTTATCAATTTAAAATTACCAATCCTCCCAATTTTCATGATTGGAGGATGAATATTTTGGCTTGTAGGTGTATTTCTTCAACATCTAGTGATAGGTTGCCTGCTTGGTTAGTCCTAAGACTATGTTTTCTTCTTTTACACCTTGGTTTGAGTATAAAATTATTAATATTAATTTAAATTATATGAAACCCCTCCTTTAAATGGTTTCATCCTATTTTATTAGTTCTTCATATCCATATCACTTAAGTATGACCTTAGCTCTTCAAGAAGATTCAATGTGACTATATGCCAATCACTATTTTTGATGATATTTAAGGTTTGAAGTGTTTTTTAGCCATATAATCAGGATTTTTTGCCTTTAATATCCCTCAATCCACTTGAAACCACCCTCAAATTTTCTTTATATCCATTTGACACCTCAAACTATGTCTTTAGGCCTCTACATATTCAAAAATTGTATAACTATTGTACCTTCATCTTCAAGAGCATGATAGTGCTTTTTTAGCTTGACCAAGGTGTTTTTATATGTCAAAATATCACTTTTAATTGATTAATATCTCACAAAACTCACTCTTTAGTAGATGTTCTTAGTTACTAGCATATGAAAGTGGAAAAGGAACTTATCATTTGAATGGTTGTAGGTTGCATTAGTAAGGTGATTTAACTATAGTTTATCTTTAAGAGTCCTCTATAGCATGCCTTGACCTAATTAAAGTCCATATATTACTATGGATACTCCATACCATCATGAAACTCCACAAAATTAACCACTATGATTTCATCAATGTGCATACTAGCTTAAAGGATAGACTATATTCTTATGTGACTATAGGTGTGTTTTTTGAGATGAAACTAACTATATCACTAAGTGTTTATAGCCTCAATTTGATCCTTTTTACGAGTTTAAACCTATTTTTTCAATTTATACCTCCAATTTAACATGAAACCTCCTTTATATAGCATTTTAACATCACCGTACTTACCAACTTAAAGAAAGGCATGATATCAGGTGGCTATAGGTTTACATTCTGAAAGGAACTTGATTGTGGCTCAATGTCATGTTAATATCACCACCAAATGAACCCTCAAAAAAACTTATGAGACTCTTCATATGGTTTACTCCTTCTGAACCTTAAAAATATGTTAAGATATTTTGTCTTTATTTTGGACTGTCAACATGTTTAATGAGTGCTTGGAGCTAGCTGTAGGTGGTGGTTTCTTGAAAATGAATGCTCAAATAAGTGTGGCCCTTCCTTGAGGTCTCTTATTTGTCCACAAATTATATTCATTTTCTTTTATAAAACTATCTTCTTTCACACTATACCACCATCATTATTAAAACAGACCCTCTCTTCCCATGCTTAAATGTACCTTTGTTGCTTGTAAGTCCTTGTATGGACTGTAGGAGGGTCCTATGATGCTTGAAAATTTTGACAATAGGTAATAAGATATTCATGAATGTCTTAATTTTATGACATTATTTTCATTGGTTTCAAATACCCTACTTGAAAATCAAACCTCCTAAAAGCCTTTTTTCATTTTACTATCCACCTTGGCTATAGCTTGTTCTTGAAGGGTGACTATAGGAGTGATTTTTAGTTACTTGATCCATTTAAGACCTTGATCTTGAATTCTTCATGAGATATCTTATTTAGGTTTTCAATCTTACTATCATATTTGAACTTGAGAGTCTACTTAGTCTATAAAAACATAGAAGAGTCCTAACACTACCAAGTAGGCTTTCCTAGAATTGGCATAGGCCTATAGGTGTCTCAAGGAATATTTGATTTCAAGAAAATGACTGCCTTATATCCTGTGTCATAAATGAATCTATAACCAAGTTTAATATGATCCATGATAGTCCATCTTCACACATACACTCATGTCATGGTGTTAACCTTCATGAATGACTATGTCCTTTCTTTTTTGTAGGTGGTTGTACATATCCATTATATGGACAGAGTCTACAAATGGCCTTAAATAAGGCTCAAAACATGATTTTATCATTCTCCCTCTCCTTTTTAATCTTAATGAGATCATTTTTGCATATGACTTTAAGAATACATATTCTCTATCTACCTTGGCTTACATACTTCATGAATAAGTTCATAACTATTAGTGCCATGACTATAAGTCACCTTCTTGGTTGTAGGTGATGATTTAAAAGTGTGCATAACCTCTTTGAGTGACCTATTGGCCAAAATTTTCCTACATATGAAAATATTTCCTGGATGGATTAGGCCACTCTCTTGAACTTTTTAGTAACCTTCTACCCCTATGACTAATACCTTTATGGTCCTAAATTAATGATGCAGTGCAATATTCTAGGAGGTCCTAGTGTGGTGTGAGAAGTTGAGTAGAGTTTTGGTTGAGTGAGTGATCCAATGTTTTAATAATATTAAAAACCTCATGAACCTACCACATTTCAATTGTCAGATTTTGAAACACTTTAAGTAAGTTTTAAGGTGATTTTGGTGATATTGAGAAATAGGACTAGAAACAAGTCTAAAACTGCAAGTGAAGGATCCAACAGGTTTTGAGGGTGTTAAATCATTCATTAGCATGAAGGAGGTTTTTAAAAAGTCTTAGATATTTTAATGAGCCAAAAATGAGGCCTAGAAGATCTATTATTCCTAAAAGAACCCTAAAAGTGCATTAGATGACTTAAGTCCCCTCAATATAGAAATTTCAAGTGAAAAAGTGACTTTTTGAGGAAGTAAAATTGGTTTTGACTTCCTCCCACCTGAATATGGCTAGTTTTACCCTTTTATATATGTTCAAGGTAATTTGAGATCATTTGGAGTAGAGGAGAGGAGTTTGGGAGCAAAAGGATGCATTTTAGAGATTTAGTAGAATAGGTTTATAAAGGATTTTCTTTATGTAGGGGATAATATATAATACTAAGGAATAAATTTTGACCATAATATTCCCTCACAGGTGTCTAAAATAATATTCCATCATGAGAGCCATCAAAGGTAAGAAAACCCTATTAGTTGCAAACTAGGCATGAAACATGTTTTCTACCATTAATGGAGGTCAAGGCATTTCATAAGCTTTACAAAAGGAATGAAAGGTTTTTAATGGATAAAAAATATTTTCCAAGTGTTATATTTCATAACAGACTTCCAATTCTTCATGCTAAGGAAAAATCACTTTTGGTAGTTTGGGACAACTCAATGAGAGCCTCAAGTTTTCACTCGGTATGGTTAGAGGAGAGAGAGTTGGGATAGAATATTTTGAGAAGTAATAGGGACACTAATTACCTTTAAATTTGTGGCATTTATTAGTTGGTTCATTTCACCATATTTATGAAAAATCACTAATAATTCAGGGGTGTTTAGATGACCTGCTCATCCAAACAAGGTCCAAATTTTCCATTGTTTCTTTGCTTAAAAACTTAATGAGAATGAATTGTTTTATGGGTGTTTTTATAGGTTAAAATAATATATATTCCAATTTTTTTAATCAGATAAATCCTTTTAGGAAGTTATTATGGCATAAACCCTATTTTCCATGTTATCCTTATGAAATGGCCATTTGATCAGTTTTAGAGAATAAACTATGTTTGAGGGATAATATATCTCATCCTAATTATACCACATCAACATTAGTAAATTTATCTTGTTCCTCAATCCTCAGTGGTTCATCAAAGCCTTGGTAGGCGAAATAGTCATTTCCTGTATTTTTATATACACTCATCTAAGTGAGGTATGTGAGGTTCTAAATATGTTTCATAGAGATTTTAGGAAACTATCAAAGGATATTAAACACATTATTTTTTCATGATAAATCAATAAAGATCCCTTTAAATGATAAAATTAGGACTATGACAACTAATACCTCTACATACATAGTCATCTCCCATTAATGAGCATATATAGGTGCCTATAATAAGAATAGTCACATTTAATGAAGTCAATATAGCTTTTTTATAGTGTCCCAATCTTGAAATATTAGTTTGGGACATTTTAGAGGTCTAATATTGATCAAGAGGTCATCTATTATGCATATTATTCATGTTTCATCTCCATTGTATTCCCTGTAACCATGATGTGCACCCACAAGCACCATTCAAGAGTAAACACATGGGAAGGAGGTATCATGATGGTTTGAAGTCACATGAGATGAAAAAATCCATTTGAGGACGTTTAGAATCTCTAAAATGGATTACAAGCCCATACTTCATGAACAGAGCTCCTGACAACATTCACTACCTATATATTGTAAATGACCACCTACATGTGGCTCATACAAAGATATGAGGGTTGACATGGAGGAGATTAGAAGTGTTTATATACATTCATGAAGTTTATATAGTTTAATTATGGCATGAAATATATGTTTTATCCATTATATATCCAATAAAGCTAGAAGAAACCATCTTCAAAGTTGAATGACTGTGTCAGGGACAATTTTCCTAAAACACCAAAACAAAGGTCCCAGACACCTTTTTTTATCCTAGATAACAATGTTACAAGGGGTTTTTATTAGTATAAATTCACTTATATTATATCCCTATCATATGGAAATATCCATGCAAAAAATAATGGGTGTGTGATTAGATTAGCATAGTGTTTGAAGACTCACAAATCATGAAATTGTTCACTATAGGTTTTTAGTCACTTCTACAGGGTTTGAGCCTAAATAATAACTCCACACACCAAAATATCAATTAAAGTCTCAAATTTGTCATGTTAAATCATGATATATTCATAAAGGTGAATAAAACTTGTCCCAAGTGTTTTCATACATGTAAAGGACAAAAAATATTTTTTTTTAGTTTTCTAGGCCTAGAGAGCTAAGAGAGGTCTAGAATACCAGAAGAGAAGGGGGTGATAGTAAGACTTTACTTGGGAGTTAGGAAATTAAATTTGGAGGATATTTTTGGGCATGGATGAGATAAAAAAAACCTCTCTCAATTTATGTAGTTCACCCCTGAACTCAAGAACCATCATTAAAGCAAAAATAGGGCAGCAAGCTAACACTTTTTTGATTTTTTTTTGAGAGATTGGTGATGTTTTTATAATTTTTTCACACTCTCCCAGATCTGAATACTTTATACCTATCTAATGGATCCAAATGTGTGTGTGTGTGTGTGTGTGTGTGTGTGTGTGTGTGTGTGTGTGTGTGTGTGTGTGTGTGTGTGTGTGTGTGTGTGTGTGTGTGTGTGTGTGTGTGTCCTATAACTCATTTTATCCCCCCAATCCAAAATAGGGTCTCAGAAAGAGTATGAGAGAAGCCCTAAACTAGGGTTTTGTTAATTTCAAGAGTTTTTACCCTCAAAATTTGCCAAATTTTTGTAATATCATGTATTTCAAGGTGATTTAAGTGATTTAAAAGGTTTTGGGTTGATTTTAGTCTATATAGTATGTATTTTGTGGCTAAGGGTTTTGAATAGGGCTAATTAAGCCTAAATGAAGGGTGGTTTCGAAAGTAAGTGTGATCTTAGAGTGTAATCAGGTAATTAAACTTGTCACACACTTATAATGAGATTGATAGTATCTATAAATGATCTCATATTTACAATATAATTCATATAATGGTCAAACAAAGGAGAAATTTCCAAAACAAGGGATATAAGCCTTAGAAACCTAATATGAGCCTTGTATGTGAAATGGGATGTTGGAGTGAGTTGGATAACTTGAAAGGGGTTAAGTAAAGTGTAATTAGGTCACATCATACCATCCATGATAAAAATTTTAGCTATTGACACCTAGATCAAGATTTGGCCTTTGAGACCTAAGTGAATTGCCTAGTGGGAAACTAGTGAAAGGGTTGTATGGTAAATAGAGTGAGACAAATGCTTCTTTGAGTTAAATGAATGGGATATTCACGTAAAAATAATAATAATATTGGTTTTACACCTAATGTATACCTATATAAATCTTCAACAATGACCTAAATCCACCAATCATAATCATATTCCAAGCATGGTGAAGGATAAGAGGTAGAGTTCTTATACAGATTCATACTTCAGAGGTTGTTTTATGAAGATATTCATGATGATTATGATTTAATGGATGATATATATATATATAATACCAAGATATTTTTTCTCAAAAACCACAAAATAAACCTACATGATTACTTTGGGGTAGTGACCTACAATAGTTTGACAAAAGTTAAGTTTTTTTAAGGCTCAAGGAGCCTAGATTAATAATCATATGCATCATAACATTGAGGTTGAATTTTCATGAAATTAACAAGAGGTAAAAACCATGAAATTCAATAAATACTTAAGAGGGGGTAAAGGAAGCTAAAACCAATTCTAAAAAGTACACTTACAGTCATAAAGGGAACATAGGCTTTTTCTCTTTTTGTACTAGTTTGAAAACACAATGATAGCTTGAAGTGGTTAATGCCTAAGGATATGTTTCAATAATACAAGGGTCATTCATAAATTATAATTTCAAATGAGTTATAAATCACCTAAATCTACAT
Organism: Torreya grandis; assembly: GCA_037957365.1. NCBI lineage: Eukaryota > Viridiplantae > Streptophyta > Pinopsida > Cupressales > Taxaceae > Torreya > Torreya grandis. Next base: position 533,699 of record JARHVA010005779.1, read on the forward strand.
CCATATCAAACCTCAACACACACTTACAGCTATGGGAACAATAGTCATAGGTTTCATGGCAATTGGTATGTAAGCAAAGTGTGTTAAAGTGGTGTTCTAGATGAAATCCAAACTAAGGGAGACTTTGTGTTATATTTAAATCTTCAAGCACAAGACTCTTTCAAATATTATATATACATTTTCAAGAATAGTCACATGCAGTCAATCTTATCTCATAAGGCAGACTTGTAACCATCCATAGGGGTTTCAAGCACTAAGCATGCTAGGAGTTTCATTCCAAGGAACCAATGATGATGATTATTGATCAAGTTATTTTTCATGGTTTAAAAACCATAATTAGGTAATATATAAGGCAATGTTTTTAAAAAAACATGTACCTATAGCTATCATATAAATTGTGGTATATCCTCAAGTAAATATGGGCTAAAGGGGGGAATGATTTATGAAAGAAGTGCCATATATATGGCTGTGTTTCTTGGAAACCCAAATAAATAGACCCTAGAGATAATTAAAATGGTATTTAAATGAATTATATAAACATCATCAAGGCTCAAATACTCACCTATAGGTTTTCTAAACACAAGCTTGTTTCCAAACAAAGGAACAATGATGAGCTAAATGGTCATATATTTGGAGTTGCATAATGAAATGGTTCCATCATAAAGAGAATGAATAAGTAAATGAAATTCACACATATTCTAACTAGTATTCAAAATTATTCAAGCCCAAATCAATTCTATATTATGTACAATGAGAATCCCACAACCTCTTTTGGGCTTAGACTTAGATTGGAAGGTTGAATGACAACACATTTATCTCTACGGAGGTTACATGTTAAAGGGAAGGTAATCAAGCTATAAATTATGATATGTGATCATTGGGAGGGAGAATATATAGCTTTAAAGACAAAAAAAAAAGTTAGTTTTACACCTTTGAAATAAGGAAATACAATCATGGGAAACCCAGACCTATCTACAAGCTCTTGATGGTTGATAACACAGTGGTCAATAGTTGAGCTTCATGTTCAATAGAGATGATTCAAAAAATATGAATTATTAATGTGAGGTAAATTCCATCATTTATTTCTCCCAATAAATTTATGATCAGGTTCAAGCCTCATAAACACACACCTACATATTGTTGGTACATACAAACAGGCTTTCTGAAGAAGTGGGATCTTGAGAGAGGTTGCATGAGGGTGAAGATAGAAAATAAAGAGTTTAATAATTAAAGGGTAGTTATTCATGACATATTAAATTAAAATTTACCTTATTCTTACATAAATAAATTCAAAAAATGGGGAAGACTCATTTGTGAAATTTGACTGGACAGACACATATCACTAACTTTTTCTAAAATGGGCCTGTAAGCCAAAATATGCAAGATGCAATCATAAAATTTGGTGGAGAGGATAATTATGAAATAATATACCAATTAAACCTATTTTTTATTATTTTTTATAATTTTAACTATTCATTTTTTTGGTACAATCAACCCTATGTCAAATCATGGTCAATATTAGATCATGCCTTGGAGGAATTGGCCATTCTGGGGCATCTACAACTTTATTCAAATCTCAATTTTTTTTAAATATGGTATCCATGAGATAAAAAATAATAACATGAAATAATAAAGGTCCTATAAATAGTTAAATTTCCCAATGTTTTGCCACAGTCCACTTCCAATCACAAAGGTAGCCGTTGGAGACCAAATGAAGTTTTATCAGTTTTGGGTACCAAGAAGGAGTTTAGGCCTTAGATAGGTCTTAAAATGGTATAATATGATTTTTTAAACCTATATTGTCCTATATAAGTGATAAAATTAATGGTTTTCATGGAAAATTTTGAAGAAAGACATGTTTTGGCATGAAGGAAGCATGTAGGCAGCTCAAGGTAAATTATGGTAAAAAAGGTCTATAAGACAAATTACAAATATAAATGACTTAAAAATTGGTAAAATTGGTAATAATTACCTGTTATATCTATAAATAATATTTTGAGGGTCATTTTAATATTTTAAATGCTTGATATTCTATCATAGTCCCCCTTATGTCTCATAATGGTCACTATTCATGCAGGCATACTTTTTGGAGTTTTAAATTATTTTTTAGATTTAAAAGCTTTCATAAGTGTTTTAAAATAATATTAATATGGTTTTAAACCTCTTAAATACATTTAAAGAGTGTTAATACTCAAAACTTCATGAAAACCCCTTCAGGCAAGCTCTAAACCCCATGGGCAAGCTCAAAAGCACAAAAGAGCAAAGTTGAAATTTGGGCATGGAAAGGTGTTATGAGGTGTTTCAGGTGTCATTAATAAAATAATATCATTGTAAATTTCACATTGATCCTTTGTATAAATTCAAGTTTTTTAGGGTTAAGACACCTAGTTTTAACCCATCTTCAAATGCTCATATCTTTCATACCATGAAGAGTTGGGAAAATTGATTCTATTATGTTTTTATAACCCATATGTAATTTAAATTAATTATATATGGAGGTTGGTTAAGTTCCTATGTTTTATGAACAGTTGCTAAGAGTGTAAGCATGTCTTAAATGTCTATAAACCTTATAGGCAATCATCTTTACATGCACATCTTTTCATATCATCTGTATGGGTGCCTAATATTTTCAAGGGTGTTCAATGGGTGTATGTAATATAAATCCAAGGAAATAATTGGTGTAATTGATGTATTCATTGTATGAATAATCATCTTGAAGGTGAGCTTGTTTGAGCTTGCAACGAAGGTTTTTGACCAAGTTTGGGTTTTTGGACTCATAGATCTATAAAATGGCCTAAAATATTTTATAAAACACCTGAAATGTGTATAATACTCCCTCCATATCTTTAAAACCCTATTTTTTAAAATAATCATGCACATGTGGGCACCTAAGAGGCCCAAAATGGCTCAAAATTACATATTTTTGTAGGTCTTCAAAGAGACAAATGATCTAAAGCCATAAAAGAGGTCTAGTGGGACCTAAAACACCATTATATGGAACTTAGAGATCTTAACCAAAGTTTATATGGTGTCTTGATGAGCTAAAGGATCAAAATACCTAGTTTTTTGACATTTTGTGAAATATTACAAGTTTAATGGTGATTCCCACCATTGTTTTAGGTTTTGAAGGTTTTCCAACCTTAATTTTATTCATCATACATATGATAGAGATGTCTAAAAGTCTTCTACATGTCTATAAGTGGTCTTTCAAGGTAGCTAATTAAAGGTGGATCTAGTTTGTGACCTCCATCAATGGGGTCTATGAAAGTTTCAGGTATCATGGAGTTTATTTTAGGTTGGAGGAGAAAATTTGAAAATATAAATTGGCCTAATAATTCAAACATGAAACTTAACCTCCATGGTCAGTTAAACACAAAATGCTAAGTCAACTGACTTTTACCCAAGCATCTTATAGAAGGCAAGTGGAGGGGGGACACAGAAGTCTAAGAGAGAAATTTGGAGGTTAGAGAGTAAAAGTGGAGCATTCATTTCATTTTTTAAATATTGGAGAGTTTTACCTCTTAGTGGATCATGACATCATCATCCTCAAGAAGTTTCTATCTTCTAATGTGTTTCTAAGCCAATGGGAGGGCTTAAAGACTATTGGAGCTAATGGAGGTTAATTTGTTGACGAAATATTAGTTATATTTAACCCAAATGTGGGTGAAAATCCATGTAGGGTGGTTGTGTCTCATTTAATGAGTTATATTTGCGTTCTTCTTCTCTCTCTCTTCCCCTTTTCTCCTATATCTCCCATTTCTACCCCATTTTTGTAAGATATTCTCATTTGACAAGGAGAAACCCTATTAAAATTTGTAATAAAGACCTTTTGAAGAAATAAACATCATTTTTGACATATCTTTTTCCTCTAAATTATGTTTACCAAGCTTGTGCATGATGGCCTTGTGAATAACTATTATTCCATGTCCATTGTCCTTCTTTCTTACCTATTTTTAGGTGTTTTCAAGTCATTTGCATGTCTAAACTTGAGATCTTTCCACCATTAATGAATGCTTGGTGTGAATTTTTAAATTACTCTTTCGTTAATGTATTTTTTGGTGAGCCTATTTTATGAAACACTTATGCAAATTATCTATTTTGTTTTGTTGTGTGTGCAATAATTATTTTATGCTGAATTAGTGTTTATTTCATGCTTATGTGAGTGTCAATAAATTTGGTGTATCACCCTTTTATCTCTCTTAGTTACCCTATACCCCATATCTATCTCTTTTCCAATTATAAGTAGTAGTTTAGGAGATCTACCAAGATGAATTTGGCCTTCTCTAGAGGATCAACCTCATTATAGGATGCCCATAGCCTAAGGTTGCTCCAATATTGTAGTTAGGAGTGAGAGATTCTAAAAAAATCTCCCACAAAGGTGAAACTCTAAACTAAAACATGACCATGATGACCTTCACTTATTTTTAACTCCTTTTTATGATTAATGGTGAGATGGAGATGAATGGAAGGGATGATGATGAGGTGCGAATATGGAAAACCATGAATTAAGGGTGAAAGGAGCATGATCACATTGGTAAATCGTAGTATATGATAGTGATCATGGAGAAGAAACAAGACGGATAGAAAAAAGAATGAAAGGGAAATATCAAAGTAACATAAATAACCCTATGCAATCATGATCCTATACCCTACCACATATATCAATTTAGAGGCCATTCAAGGAGTATAAAATGTTGAATTTGAAACCTAGGAATATGCTAAGTACCTTAACAATGCAAAACACCTTAATATTTGTTAAACATGGATATTTGATATGTCTGAGAACATAATGATGGGATTTTTATATGAATATTTTGAAGAATATCTTGATAAAATTACATGAGGAACATATGGATATGATGGACATCCTTGCCAAGAATAAAACAATAAATCTTGAAACCCTTTCTCTCTCATAGACTGTATAATTTTTCATCTTTTTCTTGTAGACTACCAAATTTCAAAATATTTCCTTTTTGAGATATATTTGGTCCTAAAACATGTGGAACAAAACTTATGGATGTTATGAAAGGGTGATTCATGTCCCTAAGAAGTCATGTAAACTTGAATTTTCTTAATATGATGCCCTGATAAGGAGAAATTATAGAAAACTGACTCTCTTCTTGGATGCAAGACTATTGATGTATGCCTTGACATCAAATGGATGATTAATGAAGGAGAGATAACTAATTTAATAACCACTTTATCTAGTAGGAATCTCTCTAAATCTAATTTCTTTGGACAAAATTGTATACTTGGATTTTCTCTTTCATGGTCATACCACCTCCAAACTTGAAGAGCTCTCCTTATGTAAAAACTAGCAAGGTGAATGAAAAAAACTAGTTTTGATCCTGTATCAATTTTTTTTACCTTTAAATTCTTATGAAACATTTGATATTCCCTTATCCCTTTGCTCATGGCTTCATTTGTAAGAATTTTTGTATAATTCTGTAGTTTTCCTTATAAAATGAATGAAAAAGGATCTTTTTGCCTTTTATCCCTAACTTAAGTATTCCATTGTAAAAAATATAACATGAGAGAAGTAAAATGAGTCATAACACATGTTAAGACAAGTTTTAAGTCATTTTTCAGTTTTATATAGCCAAAATTGGCACATGGGAGCCTAAAAAATCCCTTTTCCACACTTGAACTTGCATAAAGTGACTTTCCCCAAATGTGAAATTTTATAACTAATATAAATTCATATACATTAATGTTTTAAAAGGTATTATTAATAATTTATAGCCTTATAATACCATATTTTACATTTAAAGATCAAAATTTGTCTTTTTAAGCAATATAATCATAGTTTTTTTAAGGACAACCATAACTAAAAGTCATATAAGCATATAATAGCCTTCTAAAATACTAAACATATAATTTTTATGTATTTTGATCACATTTTAAGGTTTATATCTCATTTAATACCTTCCAAATACCTAATTATGCTAGAAAACTTCATGACAAGTCATCAATTGGCCTCTTTTTGCCATCTTCATCAGAACACTTTCAGATCACAAAACCATTTGAAATTCTGTCAAAACCTCAGAATAACACTTGACACTATAAACATGACACTAAAAAAATCACTCTTAGCTTGAAAAATAATACAATATGATGACCATTAAATTTTTTTATTATAGGGGTTTGAATTTGGCCTTGACAAGACAAATTTCCAACAATCCCATCTTTGGTTATGATACGGCCTGATAGTTTAGCTTTAGTAACTCCAAAGAAGTTTTTATTTATATTAAGTGGCACTCCATACCATTTACATCTATGAAACACCTTTTAGAGGTGGTCTACATGATCAAATCTTTTTTTTAATAACATAATGGGTCATCCATGTATATGATGATGCAATTTCCAACCAAGCCTTGGAAAGCAATGTCCATGGCTCTTTTAAAGGTTACTCCTACATTAATTACTTTTAATGGCATCCTATTATATGAAAAATTTCCCCACTTTGTTTTTAAGGTATTATTCATCTAATCCTTCGCCTATATTAGTACCTGATTGTATCCATATAATCAATCTAATAAGGACATCATCTTCGATTCACTTACCATTTGAATTACCTCATCTAGTGAGGGTAAGGGGTAATTGTCTTTCTCTAATGATTTGTTTAGGTTTTTTAAATATACAAATTCTAATTTATCTACTCTTTTTCCTAATTGGTAATAAATTGGATACCCAAGTAAAGTTCCTTATTGGGAAACAATTATATCCGTCAGTAAATTTTGTACTTCTATTTGAATTATAGGTTCTATAATTAGATTTACTAGTCTCTATTTTTGCCTAAAAGGCTTATGATCTAGATTAAGTGGGATAATGTCAATAATTAATCTAGGGTTAAATACTTTTATGTCTTCATATGTCTAGGCTATCACTTCTTTATATTCTACCAGTAGGTCTTTCAGATTGTAATTCTCAATTTGAGTGAATCTTAGGCCTATAATCACCTATTAAGGGTAACAGTTAATACCCAAGTTTTCTTTGGAAAAAGTTGATATAATTTTTCTTGTTAGTATTTTATTTTTAGCTTGGGGGTCTAAGTCAAAATCTCACTCTAAATAACCCATGACTACAGGGATGCAAATTTCCTTTTATTACAAAACACCATCTTCTCCTAGGTTCTCACCATGCATGGGTTCAATGTCTTTTTCATCTATTATCTAAGATTTAAAATATCCATATTTTTTCATGAATTACATTATCTATTGGTCATCTTCAAACACATATAATTTATCTATGTTATCTAGGATAGAGGGGAAAGGGACAAACTCTACTAATAACTTCTACATCTTTGACTCCTTGAGTGGTGCCAAATTAGCAGTTGAAGTTGTTAGCAAATCATATATTTGATTTTGATCTATAGGAATGGATTTGATGTTGAATCATTCAAAGTAATCAATCAATTCCCAACCTATAAGATTGTACTTATTTAGGTAAGTGAGCTTACACTGATACTTATTCTTGATGTAATTGATGACTAGTTTAGATTCACTAGAGATTTAGCATTGTGTTTGAGTGTAAACTACCATTCGAGCATCAAAGCTTCATATTATAGTATATTATTTGTGTAAGGAAAATAAAACATATAATTGGTTAGTTACTTATTAAAATTTAGATAAACCAAGGCCATGCCCACACTAGAACCTTATTTTGACTTGGATCTATCAAAATGAAGAGTCTACAACTAAGATGGATCTTCAAATTATTGTTTATGTAATGTATGTTTACATCTAGTGGTAAATGTGTATACACCTACATAATTTAAAGATATGAAGTCTAACCTTTCATTTGTGGATTTGTACTCAGTGATGATATGTCTCATCTTTGGCTCATGGCCCACTCAGATCTAATTTACTAACCTCTTTCAAGGTAATCACACGTGCAATAAGTTGATGTCCATATATTTGTTTAATATCTTGGAAAAATTATAGCTCAGAAACATATCAAAGCTTATGTAATTCTAATGACTAATATGTCAATGGTTTGTTACACACGTGACTTAGATGCTAAATGAATATACATAATCATTAAGTCTTTGACACATGGGACTAAATAATTATCTAATTATAATACCAATCTCTTTAACTTATCAAGAATCAATCCTAAATTATGGTATATAGCTTTCAACATTACGTTGGTTGATACACATGAATAAACCAAGTAATAATTCATGTTTTTTTTAACATTTGGATAGTTAGATGAAATATTAGTACTTCAAGTTTATCTTTAAATACTATCATATAGGTATGCATAGAATTGGATTCATACAATGTAGAGGATATCTTGCTTAGGTATATAAGAAAAAATATCTTTGTTTTATGGTCTAAGCTACTTTATACAGGTTAATATTGTCCTTTATCTTTTTCATGTCTTCAAAAAATGTTGTACTTATCCCTAATTTAAGGTTATGCACTCTAAAATAGCTCATCTCTCCTAGGGGAGTTGGGTTGTTGTTATCCTCAAAGTATAAAAGAGTAGCAACATTATTATTAAAAGGTTTTGAAGTGGTAATGGGATGATTTCTCCTGATATTGTAGTTGTTCCTCTAGAACTAATGGAATGCATGAATCTCATCTGTATTGTCATCTAGTTCATTATCATCCTCTTTTGGAAATGGGAGAACATAGGTTTGAAAGACAATTATTGTATTGGAGTGTCTAGGATCAATAGAGGAAGAAGGTTCTACTTAATGTGCAAATCCTTCTTACTTATCTATATCATTTTGGAAGATCTTTAAGGTTGTTCAAAATTGTTGTAATTAAGCTCACCTTATTGTGTAGTGTTATGGACCCCACACCAATTAGGAAGGGTTGTTTACATAATATTGATTTATGGAATATTTTTAGATGGGACATGTAGTTCTTGATTATTTATAGACATGTTGAAATTATTATTGCATCTTTAGAATTTGAAACTCTTATTAGCATTCTTCCCTCTAGTGTTACCATGTGTTTTTGCATGTTTAGAAACTCATTACTTAATTTCAAAACCATCCTCTAGATTGATCCTAGTTTTATTTTTTGGAATCAAAATTGGTATCCTATGTTGTAAAAGTATTAATTGGTATCATTTATGTATTTATGATTTTTTGGTTAGGCATAGAGTTATTTAGGAAGCTAAGTTTTTGATTGGGTAGAGCCTGGGTTAAGAGCAACTAATTATAAACTAGGTTTTGGGTTTGGGCTAGAATGTTTTAATTTTTATTTGGAATCAAAATGCAAGATATATTGATACGACCAAGATTGAGTGGGGTCAAATAATACATATGAGGTTTTAATTATTTGTATACATTTATATCATCGTCATAAGCCAGATTAAATGTATCAATATGAACAACTCTGCATAGAAAGATAATGATCATAGGGTCTAGAGCATTCTTGTACATGTCTATCAAAAAAACCTCATTGGGTGTGTAGTAGTCTCAATTATTATATACATGTTATGAATTTTATCATCTAAGGTTTGGATTAGATCATTTATCTCTCTCTTCGTACTTAAAAATTGTTGATAAATAATACTCACACTAGTGACCTGACCAAATTATGCCAAGAGGGTGTCTTGGCAATCAGTCCACGATGTAATGTAACCTTTTGGGACATTGAGAAACTAGTCAAAAGTCAAATCTTGAAATGTGAAGGGAATTAGTATGCATGCCACATCTTTATGGGTTACATTCAATATTTTCAAGGTAGTTTTGAAGGCCCTGATGTGTTCTTACGTAGTCCTTCCTCCTTAGGGGGAAAAAGAATGCATATATTTATCCAAGCTCTTGGGTAATTCATGGGAAACTCCTAAACTATTCATAGAAAAATTGGTTAACTAGGTTGGTTCCTAAAATGGATATTTGCATTGAGACATCAGGAGTAATAGAACATGGTGTTATCTGCTTGGAGAGAATGATTGATCCTAGGGTTCTCTCCTAACTCCTTTATTAGACCTAACTTTTCTATGGATTTTCAAAGGTGGGAAAAGTAAGTTAGTGTTTTAGTTTAACCTTGTATGTCTTTTAGGTGATTCTCGTGTAACTCAAGTGATTGTCTTCAAATAAAATAGAGGTGGACGTTCAATCCCTCCTTCTAGTGCTAGATTATGTTACTCTATTGATGTGGGTTTTATGCTTAGTATAAAAAAATTTACGAGGTAGCCTATAACATTTTAGGACCGTTGAAAATGTATTCACTCTAAGGCATTAATTTTGGGGTATTGGGTTTTATAAATAACCTATCAATGTAATAGCGATATGTGAGGTTGATGATTTACCATGGATGAGTTTGAGATAGGTGAACCTAGATCTAATTTATATGGGTGAAATGATGATGGTTATAACTAAGGTAGATAGGAGTTTAAAATAAAATCAAAAGGAGAGAAAGATAGAGAAAAAAAGGAGGCTTGTGGACCACACTAGTTGAAACTTTTCAAGAATAATACTTGAACTTAAACTAGACAATAGATCATAGACTAGTATTCATTACAATCTATTGTATCACACCAACAATAAAACATAATTAGGAGTCAAAGTGAACTAGAATAAAACATATTTAAACACATGAAATCAAATTTTTCTATATTTTTTAGAATGTAATAGCACATCTCTAAGGGGGTCATGGTTTACATGTAAAAGGTATTTAGATCAGCTATAACTTAATGTTAATAAATGTAAATAAAATATAACTCATACACAATTAGATATTAAGAAAAAAGAATAATATCACCTCTTACACAATCCATAAGTTGGAGAAGAATCAAGATTTGTAAATCAAGACTAAGATTTTAGAACTTTTTTAGAATATCCTGTTAATTTCAACAACCAAAATTCTCCTCCCTTTGGGGTTGGGAGGTTATAAGTATAAATAGGATTGAGACGGGGAAGACCTCATCTCTCAATTAAATTATAATAATATAGTTACAAAAATAGTACTTTTATCCTAATCTCATTTAAAGAATGCATGTATAGTAGTTAGTTTTGAATAGACTGTTATAGCTAAAAATATAATATATACATGTAATGTATACTTGGAACCAAAGTTTTGATTTGAAGAAAAAGCATGCAAGTACATAGTTATATTTATATGGGTGTTGATGTGGCACCACTAGCCAAGGAATATGGAATAAAAATTTTAGGGACTGAAGTAGTCACCAAAGTTCCTTTTGGAATCAACATGTAGCCCGTTGTAGTTTTCATGACTTCAAATATTGAAAACTAGGAACCTTGAGATATTGGGGTAGTACTATCAGTTGGCTACATGGTTGGAACTAAGCCTAAAGATATATATTTTGTCTTTATTTCTTAAAGTAACATGTGATCCATTTAAATCATTATTTATGATGTCAAAATTAAGTAGGGAAGGTTTGAAGAGTTTGATGGCCTCAACCATCAACCTTGTTTATTCAGCTTCTGAGCTCTTGAATTCTACTCATAGAGCTACAACTCTTATCACCCTATCTTTATCAACATTAACCAATTTAAATATTTCATCATTGGTTCTGTATTTAGTTACTTTAATGTCCTCTTTGAATTTTTATACAACTTCTTTGAGAAGGTTCACAAAATTTGGCATGTTGACTAGTTCACCTATAAGAGTGATCACATTAGTGACCCTCATGTCCTTCATAATTTTCAAGGCCTCAGTTTTATGATTTTAGAATTATCCTAATAAATTATTCATCTAATTATGGCAATTGAGGGAAGCATCCCTCTTTCAACTATGTAATTAATGCACCATGATGCATCCATGTTGGACATTAAGTTTAATTGGTTGAAGGAACTGATTTTAGAGCATTGAACCAAGAAATTCAACCTCTTATCTAGTTATTTCATTTGATGCCAAAACATGGTCACATTTGTTCTATTTGATTGGATTCTTGCATTGGAAAATTAGATACAATACAAAATGATATACATCTTAGTATCTGCACCTTTCACATCATCAATTATCTCTAAAGAAGAATATATGGTTTGTCTCTAGTATAGTCATTGATGTGTTTCATCTTTACTTTTATACATATCTTTAATGGCTTCACTAGTTGAATCCACAAAAGATGAAGAAATTTTTATTATATTCATTAGGATCCCTTAGATCCTTTTTCACTTTATTTTCTAAGGGAAACAAATTTTCTCTTTGCTCAAATTCAATTTTTTTCTCTTATGTCCAAATTCAAATCCTTCATCCTCCTCACCCTTTGTATGGTTCCACTATTATTTTTGAACTAGGTAGATATTATAGGTATATATATAACAAATAATTTCTATCTCTCATCCCATTCATTCTACATCTCCTTTGGTCATTCAAGAATAGCAAGTTCCCTTGGTTATCCATCTTATGGGATAGGGTCTTCAGATGCGGAAGTTGGAGTAGTCATTACAGGATGTGTTATTGATGGAGGTTCTAATGATGCACTTATTTTTATGGGGAAGTGGATATGTGGATAGATAATCATATTCTATGGTGAAGTATTTATTAATGAAGTGACTTTAGCCACATACTAGGTCAAGCCTTTAGTTATGTCAATAGTCATAGTGGCTAACTATATGGATGAAAATCATGGCATAGGTAGTTCTAGGTGAGTTAAATGTTTCTTTGGGACTAGTGGACTTCTAAGGTTGTAAGTGAAAATTTTAATTCTAATTTGAAAATGAACCCCTTTATTTTGGGCCTTTATTTTAATTTAATAATAAAGAATGGATGAATCAACAAAACTAGACAAAATAATATTTGGAATACTTGGAGGCAATTTACATGTAGAATATTTGTAGTGGAAATAAAAGAAACAAGATAAGAGACACCTCACTTATGTTTTTTTTATCTATGAGAATTTACTGACATAAAGATCCCACTAGATTTTTTCTCCTTATAAGCCTTCCAATCTCATGGCTTTGGCCTTCTCTAACTCTATTTCTTCATCATTTAGGGCTACTTGTTCACTTAATTTAGGCCCAATCCCCATCATTTTTTCCACATCTTCTTTATCTTCATTAGTTGAATACTCAAATAAAGTATCAATAGTGTAGGGTCTTACTCTTATTCTTCATTATAGGATTCCTCTAAGGTGTGAAAACCAAAATATGATCTTTATTCTATTTGTTTAACCTTGGAGGAAGTGTAAGTACCCCTAACTTTCCTCTAGTAAGTGACCATAGGGGAAGTGGAAGGAAAGGGAAATGGTAAAATAACTGAAGGAGATACAATGGTGTAAATTATCACTATAGGTGTCAGTGAAGGAATGGCGAATGGAGGGATAAAAATAATGGGAGTAAGGGTAAATGTAGCAGGGGTTAGAATGGTAGGAAGTGCTTGAGAGGAAACCCATTCACTGATGGTAGTAGATGGATATAAAATTACTAAAGGTGTCTAAGGAGATGAATAATTAATTGAAATTGACATGAAATAAGCCTATATAAACTCATGGAGACTAAATTGAGTGGTAGTTTTAAGTGGTGTAGAGGTGTCACCCAATAATGTGATCTTCTATCGATTCTGAGCAGGTGTATTTTTTCCTTGGAAATAGTTATTCAAAAATTGTAGAAGTAGTGTCTAAAAATGAAGATGGAAGCTAAGGATATGGGATGCCTCTTAGAATTTATCTCCTTATTTGAGAATTTGAATCCATATGGATACTAGACTCTCCCTCTTGTAAACCTGATTATTCTCCTATATGAGAGGGAGGTTGGTCTTTCCCATATAAATATTGTGAATAAGTAGGAGGCTATTGATGGATCCATGCCCTTTGATATTATTCTTCCATTTATTTATCTTGATATTCAATAATCTTAGGATTTTACTAAAGAGATTGAGAATATATCATGAAAATTTATTTATCCTTCATTCTTGTCCATACCTTCATATCATCTAATGTATTTATAAATATAGCATCATGATCATACTCCTAGTGTCCATATTAAATTTTCACATTTTTCTTTTCTTTGATCTCCTTAAGGTATGTCATGATTTTATTCTTGAGGTCCCATTCCCTAAATTGATATGCCTTAAAATTATAATAGTGTTGATGTAGTTTTTAACACACATATAATAATTAAGTTTTGTTAATCCCTCCCTCTCCTAAAAGGAAACTCATGTGAGAAAGTTTCCCAAAGGTCTTGGTTTCCAGGTGTTAGTATGCATGGCAACCCAATTAGATGATGTGCACTATTCCATGTTAAGGGTCTTGGTATTCATTATTTGAATCAAAATAGTTAACTCTAACTAATATATTTATCAAAGGTCATGCCTAAAGGATTTTATTCCCTTCACCATATGACTCCTCTCACTAGTTTATCATGTCCAAGAATGCAATAGTAATGATTAAATTATGAGACAATTTGAGTAAAAGAAGTCAAGATAAGTAATTAGATTTAGATTATTTTATTCCTAAGTTAACCTCATCATAAATAAAGAGAAAAAGATTAGATTTAAAGAGAAAATTCTTGCTACATACACAAGTGAAATTGAAGTTATTTGACTGAATGAATTCCTATTTAAACTAATATTAAATTGAGCTAGAATTAGCGCCACTTCAATTAAATACAGTGCAAGAGTCTGAGAGAGAGAGTAATTATAAGAAAGAAGGGCATTACTACCATAACAATGCACAAATAATGTACACACATACTTAGCACTATTCCAGTTCTCAAAATTTTACTTTTGATTAACAATATACTAAAATTCATGTAATCATCTAACTAAGAAAATAATTATACAAATAACAAGATAAAATAAGAAAAGGGAAGAGATTAACATTTAAAAGTATAAAAAGAGTCTGGTTATATATGTATCCTTTCACATTCCACAAAGATCTAGCCCTTATCATGGTATAAGAACTATTCTTAAATAGGCACATAGGTATGTAGAGTTCAAATGTAGATTCAAGTTCACATTAATCCCATGAGGTAGTTATAGGAATCTTTGACATGGATATCCCACTTGAGGCTCATTAGGAATGAGACCCATTTAATTAAATCATGAGTATATCTAGAAATGCTCTAGACCAAATCAAGAATAAATGCCCACAAGGAATTCAACTAGAATTACATTGAGATCATTGGTTGTCCATGTCTTATATAGTTAGAGCCATGCCTCTTAAAGGCATATTCTTTGGTGTTTATGCTTCATGATTGGTCTTTATATGTAGGACATGCTAAAGATTCATGCCTTATTCATAATTAAATTGGGCCAAGATTTTATTTTATGAATCAAATTTAACACATGGTTCAATCTCAGTCTCTAACAGTTTTGATGGCTAGATAGGCTATCAATTTCATGCATGTGCCTTTCTAACTACACAACCAAAATGTCTTTAATTTTGATGAGTTTCCTTCCACTTGGATTCCCCTCACTCTTTTGTTGATATAAATTTTGTTTTTATTATGTGACCTCTATTTTGGCACTTGGTAACCATCAATGCCTATGGGCTTTAGTTATATCACTTGATTTAGTCATATCCATGGGCACATGGCATCATTTCATTCTCCTAGGCACTCAATATTTTATCCTTTTTACTTCTACATGTCATCTTCTCAAGATTCCATAGCTTCAATACCTATTAGGCTATTATGCCAAGATTCAATCCATCTAAATCCTTGAGCTCCCATAGTTATACACTTAGGAGGTTGAAGTGATAGCTAGGACATGTGGTATCTTTTGATTAGCCCCTCTAATACCACTTATACTTCACTCTAGCCTTCCTTGGAACTCAATGACTAACCTACCATTTTGTATAGATTTACCATGTGGCCTACTATGATAGATTAGGGCTCTCCTAGGATCTTACATCTATGATATGTCTAGGGATTGGTCACTCTAAAAACTAGTGATGTGGCATCCTCTAAGTGGGTCAAGCTCTCCTAGGCTCTGGCATATAGGTTCAAGAGATAAGTGGATTTGATAGGTATAACATGTGACATGTGACCACTTCTAATTAGTTCCCAATTTAATAGCTAAGGCTTTAAGTGCATGTTTATTATTATATATGTGGAGTACAGGGATTTCACTATGTGGAATCATCCCACTCACCTAGAGTTCTAACTCACTATTTGTCTACATGGACAACTGTGGGATAATGAAGTAGTAGGATTTCATCATGTGGTGTCATCCCACTCACCTAATTACTTGAAACTTATTGATGTCATCATCTCTTACATGGACATATCTAGGATGGTGAGTCATTGAGATGATTCCACATGGAGACATCCTAATTACCCACTTTCTTGGAGGATTTTAAACTTATATGGATGGTTTCAAAGCATCAGGTCACTAAGATCATGAAACTTGGCATACATCCCACTAACCCTACACTTAGATTTATGCCAATATATGAATCACTTGAGAAAAATTTACATAAAATGACTAAGTCTTAAGAGACTTTTGATTAGGCTCAAGGATATAGAATGATGACACTTGGCTCTAGGAGGCTAAATAATCAACTAAGTATTTTTAAATCCCTCCTTACTTTTGTAAACTTTTGTTCTTGATATCTTGAAATTATACTAGTTAATGGAGGAAATGGTGCACAATTTAGATTGCAGCCTATGGAACAAGGGATCACATAAGTGGAATTTTGTGATATGACACTGAAATTCAACATTTAAGTATGAGGAAGTCCTTGAATAATATCACGCAATAGGATTGGAAATTTTGAGCATGTTCTTCATGATTTGGAAATACCCCCACATGAATTATGGGAGACTGATAACCCAAAAATTCATATGGTTTCATCACTTAGTTGTATTTCACATAAAGGGCGTGTGTTAAAGGCTATGCAGTAGGACTAAAAGTTATGATTCTTCAACAAAGGCACATAACCTTAACATTTTAGTGTGTAAGACTTTAGGAAGAGATCATGTAATAAGAATGAATATTTACACGTTGCATACCTATTTTTATATTTTTTTCTTAGGTGATGGTCTCAATCTTCAAAAGTTGTCTTTGACATTTTTACTTGGCATGGGCTTCTACATGCAAGCTCTAATGCATGAAAATAGTCTTTGGAACTTTTGTTCAGAATAAAAGTCTTGACTATTTCTACTGTAATTTTTCAAAAAGATTGAACACTTAGAAAACTCATGACCTTTTCCTCTTCATGAAACTTTTCATTTGACATTTGTGTCATCAAAAAAAAATTTAAGCATATTTATTCATAACTTTTGTAAACAAAAGTTTTGACAAAGTCCTAATACTTTTTTTGAGGACTTAGAACTTGGGCATTCTCTATGAAATCTTCAGAACTTTTGTTTAGAATAATTATTTTGACTGCTTATTGACATTTTCTTTGAAGAGTAAAAGACTTTGCTAATTTCACATTTCTAAACACAAAGTCTGATTATCCACTTTGTTGAACACAAAGCCAAACTCACTTTTCACCAAACACAAAGTATGAAGGCCAAATTATGAACAAAACCAAAACATGTGAAACACAATTAGAGACTTAGATTTTAGAAACCAATAGTTATGAATTTGAATTTAAATGGCTAAGTGTAAGGTTAAAAAATTGACTAAGCACAAAATATAACCTTACACATAGTTAACCATTTTATTTATTTAAAATAAGGTTACATCCATTTACATGAAAAGAGGCTAAGTTGAAAAGTGAAACCTTATAATAATTCATCCATTAAAATTGAAATTGAAGTAGAAATAGATCAAAATTCCAAAGAAAAAAAGTGATAAAAATTCAAAAAAATCTAGATAATCCACATAGACCTTATTAGGTGAAATAGCCTAAAAAGAAGATATAATATGTGTTTTAAAACACAAGTAGATAAGTAGACTAAGACTTAGTATATATATGTGACTTTATATATTAAATGAATGCATTTCTAAATTAAATTTTGGACTAAATTGAATAAGTGTATAGACAATAAATTGAACCCCTTTAGTCACTTATAACTTAATCATTTAGAGAATTTCTAAGACGGTTGATTTCAATCAACAACCAAAATGAACCCCTAAAATTTATAAGACTAAACTCCAAATAAAAATAGAATCCCCATTTTTTTATTGAAAATTGGGCATGTTGTGCAAGCAATAATAAATGGTGACTCCTACTAGGAAATACTTTTGAGTATTTCAAGAATCTAGAATCTCTGATTTCACAAGAATAAAAAATATTAGATGCAAGATATTACTCATAACAAACTAGAATTCTAAGGCACTAAATTTTATAATAAAAAGTGACATACTAAGCCAAATTCCTTCTAAATCCATATATATGTGTGAACAAGTGATTTATTTATTTCATTTCTACTCACATAGTAATTCAAATTTGCATAAAGCTAAAATTATTGAAGTAAAAATATTTTACAATTTATCTTAGGGGGAAGTGGTTTGGGCATTTCTTTGATACCATCTAGTGGTTTATAGCCTTAATCGATATACCTTTTGTCCCTTTCAATGGCCTTTCTTGACTACCAACTAGGCCAAAAATCCTATTGTGGAGGGTGATGAGATCACCCTTTTGAATATAATTTTAGATTTTACTTTTATCTCAATTTTTTGAAAGGATATTTTGCAATTCATCCATAGAGGGTTGGGGACCAAGCCATGAAAACAAGGAAATTATCAATTTCCTTACAACTCAATACAAACTAGAATTGAATCAATGCTGAATTTGTATTTAGATGTTTCACTAAGTGCAATAAAAGGCTTCAAATAGGAAGATGTTCTGAAATTAATAAGTACTATTATGAATCATTGACCTTTAAAACTTAGAAAATGAACAAATCAATAACAGTAGTTTCACATAGAATTTTCAATTAGGTTCCCTGAATGGCATTTTTGTTAACTTTATAACAACCTATCCTTTTATTACTATAATTAACAAGGGGAACTTGAAGAACAAAAATAGTTGGGAAAACCCCAACAATGTAGGAAAAGAGGAAATAAATGAAGCAAAACATAAACTAACAAACAAGGGACAAAATGGAAAAGCAAAATTCAAACAAAAAGGAAAAGAGACATTATTTACATAGGTTCTCAATCCAATGTATTCTTAAATTAGTTAGAGACTTGATTATTTAGGATTTTCATAAGCATAGAGGGAACACCTATTTTTTCAATTCTTCCCACTACGATGGAAAATAATATCCCATAAATATTTATCAATGTTAAGTTCATCCAATCCAAATAAACTAGGATTATAAAATTCTACATTATGTTTACACCTAAATTTTATAAAACATGAGCGATGTGTTAAATAAAATACCTCAACCCCACATTGTATTATAATGAGGGATAAGTATGGATACTCATACATACCATATTTATTGGAATATCTAACATGAAATTGGGATGTTCTTCATGGCATCTAGTAGATGAGTCACTTGGTGGCTTCTCTTCAATGTAAATGGATGCTTGCATTGCATCCCCTTTGTTTTTCTTGATATCCAAAAGGTGTTGGAGTGTTTTATATTCTTCCCATATCAAAGACCTTATGAATTTGTCATCAGTGGCTAAATTATGTGGAGATCTTGGTTGAATAAGGTTATTCTCATCTTGAACCTCCATTGAAAATGAATTCTTCATTCAAGCCATTATGTTAAGGACTTCTGATTTTGATTGCCTCTACTAAAAATAGGAACACTTAGGTACTATAAACTAGTTTTAAGGTGGGGATAAACTCAGGAAAGAGTTCATCAAGTATAAAATCCTCTAGATCTTTATTCTCAGAGGGAAAACCACCTTCTTCTTGGTTTTTTTCCTTGTAGAAGAAACTTAACTCAATGTTTCCTTCTCCTTTTCTTCCCTCCTCTTAAAATAATACAAGGGAAGATAAACAACTACCAATAGGTTATTGATCATCTTGGATCAATTTGATAAAAGTAGGAGTATTAACCAAGGATAAAAATGCTTCAGATGCATAGTATGCATCTTTATCATCCAATAGCTCCAAATCCTCTAGTTGTTCTTCTAATTGATCCCAAGAGAGGTTAGTTTTTTCATTTTATATACATAGCTTCTTATCGATTTACTTTTCAGCCACAAATTTTCCCCTTACAATAACTACTTCCTCATCTTAATATTCATCATCATTACTATTTTATCCTTCAAAGAATGGATCAAGCTTATCTTATGGAATGTCCTCAGTGTGTATGATCAAATCTACATTAGTAGTGTATCATGATTCACAGACTCCAAATGATGCATTATGGTATGCAGCTTCATAATTTAGATTAAATATTGACTCCTGATTGTCTTCTACAACAAACATTATTTGATTAATAATATTACCAAAAGATATAGAATCACTATCATCATAAAAAGTAACGTACAAATTATACATATAATTAACTGAGTCATATGCATTAAATAAAAAATAGGTCTCTCATATATCATAGGGAGGTTTATTTAGGTGAAGTCTTGTGAAATTATTAGTAGTGAGGCACAAATTGGTCCATGAGCTAACTTGAAGGTATGTAACTCAAAGGATTTTGATGCAAAATACCCTAAGTCATTAATTGTTACTCTAAATTGATAACCTATCGATAGACCAATGCTAATGAGGTGAGATCAAGGGGTCATCTTAATGAACATGAAAGATAAAGGATGTAAGTCTTGGAGATATAAATTCATTATTGAGTCCTTTAATTGTAGGAAGGGATCCATTTTCCTAGTGTATTATTGATGGAATCTATGGTTGAATACACAGGTCAGCTCATTAGGCTCTTGATGGACTGTGGCAAATTGGTAGAACAAAATAGAAGGGTCAATGGGTAAAATAAAATAGTTAAGGAATGTATTAATGTCATGATGCACCCTTCTAGTAGACCAAGATACAAATAATAAGAATTTTGATCCAACAAAAAGTGGAATAGGTGATAGGCCACATCCTCATGTTGAATCTACTTCTTGATAAGGGATTTTCTAAAATCTTAGATGTTTTCCTTAATAGTTGAAATCTAACAATAGATATAATTTTCACAAAAATTTTGGGGGTTATTGGCTAAGTTATGGGAAGGTCCTATAATTTCCATATGATAACTACATATTCCTATCCAAGATAAATCCATTAGAAGACTTATATTAAAAAAATTCTAATCTAAGAACCTAGAGAACAACTAGGCAACTCTTCAAAAACACAAAACATTTTTGAAATATATCATGTAAGCCCTCTTTTTAGTGTTAGAACATGACGTGGGTTTTGACATGTAATCAATAATTAGGCAAGAGTTGTTAATCCCTCCCTCTCCTAAAAGGAAACTCTTGTGATCAAGTTTCCCCAAGGTCTTGTTTACTAGGCCTTGGTATGTAGGGTAACCCAGTTGGTTGATGTACACTATTCCCTATTAAAGATATTGGTAGTCATGATTTAAATCAAAATAATTAACTCTAACTAAGATATCTAGAAAAATTCATGCCTCTAGGATTTTATTCCCTTCACTAAATGACTCCTCTCATTAGTTTATCATGTCTAAAAATGAAAAAATGCAATAATAATGATAAATTTGTGAGATAATTTGTATAAAATAAAAAAGGATAATTAATTAGATTCAAATTATTGTGTTCATAATGTAACCTCATCATAAAAAATATAAAAATATTAGAGTTAAATGGGAAATGATTTCTATAAAAATAAGGGAAATTAAAGTTATCTGACTGAATGAATTACCATTTAAATCAATATTTAGTTGAGCTAGACTTAGCACAAATTCATCTAAATATAGTGCAAGAGTTTGGGAAAGAGAGTAACTATAAGAAATAAGGGCATTACTACCATAACAATGCATAGATAATGTCCACATAGACTTAACAATAATATAGTTATCATAATCTTTCTTTTGATTAACAATGTAATAAAATTCATATAAGCATCAGACTCAGAAAACAATTATGTAAATAACAAGCTAAAACAAAAGAATGGAAGAGATTATCTTGTAAAAGTAGAAAAATAGTCTGGTTCTATATGTATCTGTTCATAATCCACAGAGATACATCCCTTATTATGGTATAATAATTGTTTTTAAATAGGCATGAATTCCTTTGGATTTTAAATGCAAACTCAAATGCATATTCAAATTAAAATTCATCCATGAGGCAGTTGTAGTAATTTTCAATGTGATTGGTCCACTTGATGCTCATTTGGAATGAGCCCCATTTAATTGCATCATAAGGATAGTTTTAAATGTTTCAAAATAAATCAAGAACAAATTACCATGAAGAATTTATTTGGTATTGCATTAATATCATTGGTTATCCATGTCTTGTATAGTTAAAGCCATTCCTCTTAAACACATATTATTTAGTGTTTATGCTCCTTGATTGGTATTTATCCATAAGATATGCTAAATATTCATTCCTTATTAATAATTTAGTTAGCCCAATATTTTATTCTATAAATCAAATTGGATTCATGGTTGATTCTTGGTGTCTAACAATTTTGACGACCAGATGAGTCATCAATTTCATGTTTATGCCTTGTTGACTACACATCTAACATGTCATTCATTTTGACAAGTTTCCTACCACTTGTATTCCCCTCACTATTTGATTACTATGTATTTTTTTTTAATTCTGTGAGTTCCATTTTGGCACTTGGAATCTCATTTTTACCCACAAATTTTACCTATATCACTGACTTCCCTCATATCCATGGGCACATGGCCTCATTTCATTCATCTAAGTGCTCAATATTTTGGCCTTTTTTCTATTATATGTTGTAATCTTAGAAGGCCCTGGCCTTAGGTCCTATTAGGCTATTTCACCAAGCTTCAATCCATCTAGCTCCTTTAGCTCCCATAATTATATACTTGGTAGGATAAAGAGCCATCTAGGACATGTGACATCTTTTGATTAGCCTCACTAATTCTACCTTTAGTTCACTTTGACCTTTTTAAGCACTCAATGATTAATCTACCACTTTGTATATATTTTCCACATGGCATACTATGATAGATAAGGGATCCCTTTGGATCTTACATCTCTAATAGATCTAGAGATAGGCCACTCTAACAATTGGTGATGTGGTGTCCTCTAAGTGGGCCAAGATCTCCTAGGCTCTAACATATATAATAGTCTAGGAGATGAGTGGATATGATAGCTTTGACAGGTCACACATGGATACTTCATATTAGTTCCCAATCTAACATTTGAGGCTTTAAGTGAATGCTAACTATTCTCTCTATAAAGTTTTAAAATTTCACCACATACCATCATCCCACTCACTCAGAGTTTTAACACATAGTTTTGATCCACGAACTATCATGTGAAAGTGAAGCAATGATATTTAACCACATGACATCATTTCACTCACCCACTTGTTTGAGACTTGCTGACATCATCACCTCTTACATGGACATTTCTAAGATGTCAAGTGGCTAATATGATGCCACATGGTGTCATCTTCCTTACCCTCTTTACTAAAATATTTTAAACTTGTATAGATGGTTCCATGGCATCAGGTCATCAAGATCATGACACTTATCATGTATCTTGCTTACCTAGAGCTCAAATTTAAACTAATTTAGGATTTTTTTGGGAAAGTATTGAAAAAAATGATTGTCTTAAAAGACTTTCAATTAGGCATGGGGATATGAAATGCTAACACATGGCTTCAGGAGGCTAAAGAATCAATTAAGTGTTTTAAAATCCCTCCTTGCCTTTGAAAAATTTTATGCCTAATATCTATAACTTTTACCAGCTAATGAAGGAAGTGGTACATAATTTAGATCATATCTTGTGGAACATGAGAGCACAGAAGTGGGATTTTTTGATCTGGCACTGAACTTGAACCTTTGAGTGTGAGGAAGTCCTTGAATAATAGTAAAAAAGAGGATTGGGAATTTTGAGCATTCTCTTCATAATTTGTAAATATCCCCATGCACTTCTCTTTTCACTACTTGAAGTATAAGAGGCCTATGCACTTAGACCTAGATATTATTCCTTCACTTAGTTGTATTCAATGTAAAAGGTGCACACTCAAGGTTGTGCGTTATAACTAAAATTTGTGGTTCTTCAATGAAGGTTTATAAAATTAACACTTCACCATATAAGACTTTTAGAAAGAGATTACACAAAAGGAATTGAGATATGTGATTTGTGTACCTAATTTTATATTTTATGTGAAGTGTTGGTCAAAATCTTCACAAGTTTTATCTTCAGCATTTTTACTTGACATGGGATTCTATATGAAAAATCTAACACATGAAAATTGTCATCATAACTTTTCTTTAGAATAAAATTCCTGACTATTTATGCTATAATTTTTCCAAAAGATTGAACACTTAAAAAAATCATAACCTTGTCCTCTTCATGAAATTTCACCTTCAGCATCTATCATCACAACTTTTATTCAAGATCTTTGTTCAAAAAATTTTTAAACAAAAGTTATAACAAAGTATTAACACTTTTTTTGAGGACTTAGAACTTGGACATTCTCTACACAGTCTTCAAAAAAAATTTGGAACAATTATTTTGACTACTTCTTGACATCTTATTTGAAGAGAAAGACTTTGGCAATTTCACATTACTGAACACAAAGTTTCACTATCCACCTTGCCAAACACAAAGTCTGACTCTATTTTGCCAATCAAAACATGTGAAGACCAACCTGTGAACAAAACATGTGAAACATATCTAGCAACTTAGATTTAAAAATCGATGATTATGAATTTGAACTTTAATGGCTAAGTTTAAGGTCAAAAATTTGACTAAGTATAAAACTTAACCCTACACAAAGTTAGCCATTTTCTTGATTTGAAAGGGGATTACATACATTTACATGAAAAGTGACTAAGTTAAAAAGTGAAACCTTATAAGCATTTAGCCACTCAAAGTTAAATTAAAGAAAAAATGGATCGAAATACCCAAGAAAAGAAGTAATAAGTTTATAATAAGTCAGATAATCTACATAAACCTAAGGTGAAATATCCTAAAAATAATTTGTAAAATGTTTTTCAAAACATAAGTAGATAAGTAGACTAAAATTCAGTAGAATTATGCAAATTCAGTTATTAAATGAATGCATTTCTAAGTGAAATCTTGGATTTAATTGAAGGAGTACATAGACATTAAACTAAACCCATTCAATCACTTATAACTTAATAATTTAATTAATTTCCAAGAGGGTTTTATTGAATCAACAACCACAATAAACCCCTAAAATTTATAAGACTAAACTCCAAAGTAAAAGAGGGTCCCCATTTTATGATTAAAAATAGAGTGTGTTGTGCAAGAAAAAATAAGTAGGACCTAGATTTTCCACTTTGGATAAAATGTGACCTAACCAAAAATTAAAGTTTTCCAATACTCAAAGGAGTTTTATAGTAATATAACTCTATTTTTTATACCTATCTCCTTTTCAATGTTATTATATAGTTGAAAATCCACCTCTTATTTTACAATTTTGTCTATCATGTGACATGGTAGGAATAGAGGAGCTTCCCTTGTGCCTTAAATTTTGATGATTTTATAGTCAGGGTAATACCAATAATCTTCCTTTTTTCAATTCTTTTTATCATATTTTTAGATAGCCTAGACATCCAGGTTCCATAGATTGCCTGATATACTAGAGGATAGATTGCATCACATATCCTTTAAATTTCATTCTTAAATATATAAACAAACATGAAAGATTAATATTTTTACATTTTATTATTTACATACTCTATTGAGGTTTTCCATATCTCCCCATGTCTCTTGTGGACTAGGCCTAGGATGATATCTAGTAACTTAGTAAGTATGACATCATGTAAAAATTGCCATCAGCTAGCCTCTAATCAGGATAAAATATGTGTTTTCAACCTTCCACTTTTAACTTCCATCAAAGTAATTAACTTGTCTCAAATTAAAATAATGTCCAATGGAGTAACCCATTCTACTTGTATAGAAGCTATGCTCTCAAAACCATACAATCTATTGAGGATAGAAAAATTTATCCTAATTCTAGATCTAAATTTTACAAGGTTATATTAGGAAATGCCTACAAAGGATTCAGGCTCTGGCCCTTAACCAACCATTATTTTAATTTTACATCACCTATGTTATGCTTGAGTTAAAAATTATTAGAGACTTGGTTAGAGGTTGTTTCAGTCCATGGAATCCCTAAGATAAATTTCAAAAGCCCTACCATAAATAAATACAACTTCATTCTTAATTTTCCTAATACACAACCAATCTCTAGGAAATGTTCCATTGAAAAATAAACCTCTAAGTAGGTCTATGCATGACATTACGTTTAATTTTTTTATGACTAGATAGATAACTTATGTTTTAATGGGCACAAATTAAGGTGCCATAGAATATATGGCATTCTATAGGGCTAAATAATGAAGGAATTTGAATTCTAGGGAAGCTTTATCAAACACTATATCAATAAATTCCTGACCTCTAGCATAAAAATAGACTAAAAGGGCTTGTGTATGTAATTATTAAATAAGGGGACATTTTATCAATCTAAATTATACAATTTCTTCCACAAATCACCTTGTTTATTCCCTACAAGTTCACTTTAAAAACTTTAGGGCTATTTGGACTCTCGAGGGCTCAAAATTACAAAGTTTGATTGATATCTTGATGGAAAAATGACTAAATTCAACTAAAATTTACATATATTACCCAAAAAATATGAGTCTTGAATGCATTTGTGTGTCATTAATACAAATAATAACCTTTTTATTTCATTTAAATTTAAATTTGAATGCACCAATCAACTTTGGTAGGTTCACATGTTTTCTAGATGGCAAGTATTTGGTAGATTTATGTGTCTAGTCAACATGTTCTAGACAATTTTTAAATCCTCATTTATTCAACTTTTTGCCTTATTGTCAAACTCATTTATGTATATTTTGATCTTGTATCTTTCAAATTGTGATTCTTTTCTAGTTGTCATTCACTTGAGCATTTAGATTTGAATATAAGCTCTGTATGCTCTAAGACCATGAGTTAACATAATTATGTTGCATGGAGAAACCTTGTGTATGTGAGGACTCAAAATCACAAGAATGTGGTAGCTTGGGCCTTTTGAACTATATACACCTATGTAAATGTTCCATGTAATAAAATGTCTACATGTGGCATGATCTCTAACATGAAGACTTAGATCCAAGGGGCCATTAGTCCATTGACTAATTATATCTTTCTTTGAAAGTTTAGGCCAATAAATTTGTGCCACTTGTCATCTTCTCAGAGCTTAGAAGCTCAGAGGTTTTAGACCATGGGACCTTGTAGCCATTATAACTATATAATGTTTCCATAGTTTTGGGTAAATAAAAGTGTTTCCAATTGTAAAATGTTTAGATATTAGAAGCTTAGAACCATTAAAACAATAAGAACTCAGAACCATTAGACTATGGGAATCCTTCTATTATTCTAGATTCATGAAAAGGTGTTACCTATCGAATGCTCAGACTTCAAAAGCTTAGGACCATTAGACTATTAACTTTAATTTTAAATTTATTGGTGTTCCATGTAACTAAAAAAGTTATGTGGCCTCTTTTAAAATCTCAAAAACTTTAAACACTTATAAATTTTATGAAATATGAAAGTGTCAGGTATTATATTGATGCCACCTATCAGACTATCTAAGCTCAAGATCTTTAAAGTACTTAGAATTTTTTTCAAATGGATATAGATTATTGATAACATAGTGATGCCACCTATCCTAGTATTGTGAATAATAAATCAATTCCCAATCATGGATAAGTAATGAGTCCCTATCAATGGTCCTATGGTCTATCAAAATATAGAAACACTAGGACACAAAAAATAGTCTTATTAGTATGTAAATCAAAATGCCAACATTTTGAAATGAAAATATGAAAACCTAGGGTTTAAAATAATATGAAACATTTGTTCAAGATTTGACTTTCAAATTTTTAATAACCTTAGATTTTTATAGGAATAGATCCATATCATGGATTCATAAGGTATACAGGGGCCTAAATAAATATTTTCAAAAATAATGGGTCCTTATTTTAATTTATTAAAATGGGTTATGTGTGTGTTAGGGCACAATGATATGTATTTTAATAGGTGGGTTAGTACAACCCATGTTTAGAGGAGTGGGACAATGGACTATCATTTGATATTGGATTGACTATCTTAAAATGTTATTATGTAGAGACCCTAGTAGTTTTAGAGGGTGATTTGATGATGGGGTACAACTTAGGTGGATTCAAGAGAGTAGTTGGATTCATGAGTAGTGACCAGACGTATATGATTACTTTAAGTATGATCATGTGACATGATAGTTTACTATTACATATATTTTTCCCTTGACACCTTACGTATGGAGGTAATATTTAATATCTCCAATATGTGAGGGATAGAGATCAACCTAGTGTTTTTGACTTGGAACCTATTCCTTTGTCAAAGGTGGATCTTATGATCTAGACTCATAACGTATATGGTGTTGGTTGTACACTACTATGTGTATGATGGTGGGTGGCCCACATATGGCCTATTTTATTTCCTATTGTATTAGAAGGTTCCCCTAAGGTTCATAGTGTAGGATATTTGGGTGGGGTGATAGTTTTTGGTCTACATAATCCTCTTATAATTATTTACATTTATATTAAGATTTTTTCCATATTTTCAATTGCCTTTATAATTTTGATATTAATCTTGGGTATATTTTTTTAGGGAATGTTTTTTATTGGATGACCATGATAGATACATCCCTCCAAGTTTTGATGTGACATGTACCTAGTCAGGTGGTTCTAGGGGATCATTAGAGCATACGACATATATTTTAGGTGAACATGCCCCCTTTTTATCAATCAATGATAGTTATTATGTCCTACCTAGTAGTTATGATGGAGTGTGATGATTTGAAATCCTAGTGAGATGTGATGATCATTGAGTATGACTAACTCTGGGTAGAGCTTATGAGACATTAAATACCCCATATTTCTCTAATGACATATCTACAATAGAGTCTATTGGCTAAGTATTATAGTTATAACATGATCATAGTGATTTATAGGAATAGATATCTTTATATGAGCATCATAAGAGGAGGATTCAATCCTACTCATGATCATGACCAACTAATAATGGGGCCTTATATTCACATGGTCCTCTATTTATTGATAGATAAGTAGAGATATTTAGAGATTAAGTAAATGATCTCATTATTGAGTGAATTTGTATATGCTATACTTATATCATGTTAAACATTTGATACACACACACACTTTGATGTATTCAATATTGCATTTTACATATGTAGAATTTATATTTCATATGTTATTGAATTTTGTTTCATTGGATAATTCATGTGATGACATTTGTACTTAGTATATTTATACACATATTATTATGATCTTTTAAGTGAAGCATGTTAATGATATTGTTTATGACACATACATGTAAGTGATTTAATTTAAAATTGTAAAATGAGATAAACACCCTGATAGAAATAAAAATTATGCACGATACTAATTATTATTTATAACTACCATTTGATAATATATATATGGCTCTCTGTTATTCAAGATATTCACACATTTATTAGTTACTTGTGACACTTTTAGTTGATATTATTGAATCTCTTAAGATATATTTGAATTATGCATTACATATTCATATGTATGATCTAAATTTTGGTGTTTTTTATTTAGTGTCTATGTTTGTATAATTTTAGATGAACCATTATCATTGACCATAGTTTATTTTAGGCTTGTTCTAATTCTTTGGAATGTTAACAACCCACCTTTAAAATTAAAATATGAAGTAGTGTTATCCTTATTCACTATAGCATTATTTTTTGTAACCAAGCTTATCCCAAAACTACATTTCTGTGTGGAATAGTATGTTGTATGAACAATAATTTACTCATTTTATTGAGTCCCAAAGTTTTTGGTATAAAAATATGTTAAATATAAAATCCATGTGGATGACAAAAAATATTTCTTAGTATATCACACTTTAAATAAATTCTACTATTTATGTATTATCGACAATAATAACTGCATTAAATGTACTATTGATGAGTGATTAAATGATTGTGGATTATTTTTAATATACCATTATCCTCATAGAATAATATGTATGAGTAGATACAGGATTTTTCATTTTTTAATTTGATTTTCTACTTTTGAAAATGTGATAATCCCTTTATTTACAAGTTGAAATATATTTTCACGCAATGCATAATAGTCATTATCTCAATGTCTATCTATAACATGATAAGTGTAGAATGGATTTCCTTTTATATACTAAAAAAGAGGAGGATGTGTAGACACATAAATTTTTTACAATCCCATCATTTATGTTATTTATTTCAACTTTGTGTGAATAGACTATTGACATCGAATGAGTCATCTATTTATGTATTTTACTTGAGATTTTATCTATTATAATTTTTTAGTTTTTCTATTGCTTATTTACCTTTACACTTTTTCATGGGGATCCCAAATTTTATTCATGTATAATTATATAAAATTTCATAGTAAATATATAGGACTAGTATGTGGCCTTGTTTATTTATCACAAACTTGTCCATGTATAACTTTTAGAAATTCTCTTGAGCCATGTTTCATTTTATTATTATTTTTGTTTGTTGGTTCTTATATTGAGTAAGATTTGGCATGGAAATAGGTCCCAAATTAAAAATAAAAACATATATAAATACAAATCTACTCTAAGGGACTAATTATGGTTCTCCTCACTCTCAAAATCTATTCAAATATTTTTTCACATTCTATCTATAGGTCTATGAAAGTTACATTCAAGGTTGAATCTTCATATCATACTTGTGTCAAGAGTAAAAAAAAGAAATAACATCTATAATTTCATTCATAATTTCACACATACATGTAATTAGGAGAAATACATATGAGTTGGATCCCTCTTCTAAGTATTGGAAACATAGTGCAACACAAGTTACTTGCCATAAGAATTGAAAAAAGTCAATCTAACTCAATCCCTTTTTCCCAATTCTACCTCCCCATTTTGATTCCAATTTTTTTTTGTGTTGTAATATAGGTTTTTTTCATTACATTTCATTTGAATAATATTACATATTTTATATCACATCCACAACCACAATTAATGTATGTAAAGGTGGTCAAATAATCATTTCTATGTTACATTCTATAGGGATAAGTATGAAATCAATGGACTTGGGTGCAATGTGTTAATATTCACTGGCAATAGTCATCTCCATAGATAAATTTTTTTATGCCTCTAATTTATCATCTCAATAATTATTTTTTTTTCCATTTCCTGTAAGCAACCTGTCACACTCAACTAGGACAAATCTGCAATCAATGGACTAGAACACGTTGCACCATCATCCACTTATAGTGAATATATATAGATTATTTTATTCTTAAATTATATTTTAAGCCTATACAATCACATTTTATTCATATTTCCACTTGTAGGAAGACAAAAATATCAATGGGTATGAGCTAAGTATCTGTTATTAGTGTTTTCCTCAAATAGAAACTTTTCATATTTAACAATTTTTCAAAATCAAAATAGTTGAATATTGTATACCCTAAGTATTTTGATATTTCCATTTTAACACCTACAAGAAGGCATTAAAAAATTATTTGTTTTATTAAAAATAGGTAAAAACATATTGGTGAACCTTAACTATTACTTTTGATCATTTTCTTTCTATTTTTTTTCAATTTCAACTTTTTCTCTTTTTTTCCTAGAAACTATGTTCCAGCAGTTTTAAAACTCATAAGAGTTGTCATTATGGTAAAAATGGTCATCATTTTTACTTGATCCATGGTATGATGGGTACTACCCTAATATTCAATCCATTATATATCACTATTATTGTATTTTATTTTCCACATACCTCACAGTATATTAGAAATTCCTACGGTTTTGTTTTTCATCTATAGGAAGAATTTGATCATTTGTTCTTTTAGTATACTAGTAAGAATTTATCCATAACAAGTTACTCTCAGTATACCCTAGATATGGGATAGTGAGACTATGGTAATCATTTAATCCTATGTATTTATTGAATTTGTGTCCATGTTCACTATTTATGACTACAAATAGTATATCTAACATCCTAAAAATTAAACACGCCTTATCTAGTTACACCTATTGATAGCCTCTTTTTTGTGTTACAATTTCTTGTTTGTTAGCATTGAAATTGATATTCATCATATGTTATATCTGGTGGGTTAATAAATCTAAAATGGCTTCTAAATATATATCTAAATATGAAATGCCCTATGTTGTTCATCCTTTAGATTCAATTTTTTATAGCAATGTTACACCTCATTCTTATGATAATGAATGGATTAATGGTCATACTTATATAATTTATGATCCTTATAACATTAATAAATAATATTATTTTGATAATTATGATTATGATTTTTAAAATAAATATGAATGCTACAATAATAAATAATATAGTTAAGAATAAAATGAGCTAACTAATTTATAAATTTTATAACCCATTCCTCCCTTGTATTCCTCTTTTTGAAAAGTAAAACAAAAAGAGAATAATGATAAGGAATATCTTATCTATTTCAATCTCTCACAAGGATCCAAATGTTAAAATTAAATATTTAGTGAATCTTATTTACCTTGTAAATTTTCTAATGAATTACATTACATTAATCAATATAAATTGTAAAAGAATAACCCTTACATAGAAATGTCAAAATATACAAATGAATGTGGTGTTTCCTCTCTCTCTATAAAAATTATATTATGTAAATTCATATATTCCACATTATCCTATAAAAATAATTAATGATATGAAATATTGTGAGCATATCTATCCTCCCTTATAAGTAATGAATAATGCTATAACTTTATCTCCCTCTCTTGAAATGATATTAGATGCTAATGAATTTGGAATACAAATCCAAAGTGACATTATCACTCTAAATTTATAAGGAAATAATAATGAAATATTATGCAATAAATATATTCATCCTCTACCTATTCAATATATGTTTCATGGTAATACCAATTTTGAAGATTCCTTACCCTATCCTAAGTCACTAGAATCTCATAAAGATCAATGCCATGTTTCTCTTTATATCCAACTTCCAAATGATAATCTATGTAATTATCCTCAATTTTATACTAATTATTTTTTCAATCACAAATCATGATCTTCTTTTACTAATGTCTAAAATGAATGATAAATTGTAACCCATAAGTGAAGCTTTTTAAACCACTATCATTCTCACTAGTCATATTATATTTAATGAGGGAGACTCATTGAATATTCTAAATGCCTTGGAAGGAAAAAATACACCCTCCCACACCATCAAGGACATAATTAACAATTCAAAGCATCTCTTAAATGGCATGTCTCATTTTCAACTCATACACACATGCAGGGAAGGAAATAGGGTGGCCGACCTCCTTGCCAAGATTGGAGTTGAACTCCACCTTTTAACTAACTAGCATAATGTAAGAAGTGTCCCTTATAATTTCATTAATACCATATGATCTAAAGGTACCCATGCAAGTAAATAAAATAATTTCTCTACACATTTCTGATCTCATCTCGAAGGGGTGGATTTTAATTATGTTGATTCACAATTATTCTAAAAGGAGGGGATTTAATTATTTTTATGAGCCTTCAATGGGATTCCCAAATCATTCATGATTTTTATGAACCTACCCCATCCAAAAAATTCATTCTACCTATTTCTACTATGCATTCATAGTCTCCATGGGTGGTGACAGGGATAGATTGGAACCTATTTCCTGTACGGAGGTTCATGAATAGAAAAAAGTATGGAAGAATATTGAAAATGAAGGACTCACTAAATTTATGAAGTGAGTCATGGAACACAATGCTGAGATTACCCATGACTTCATGGTGGCCTAGAATAAGTGGAAAGTGACCATCTGTGGCATCATTATCAATGTTTTAGAGGAGTTTATTAGCACAGCAACTAGAATGTCATTTACAAGTACTAAAGCATTTAAAGATCAAAAGAAGAATTAAGAGTCATTGCAACATTTTTTTAGGATAAATGAATTTGTGTAGACAGACAAAAAATGATTTCCATGAGCTGATCTCCCATGGTACTAGCCTAACATTTGCCTTTAAATCATGTGTTACATGATGCTAGAAGGTAAATATATTCTTATATTTTCCCACCATTTTATACTTCTTAGTCATTTTATCAGCTATAAAATTATCCTACCCTACTTTATAATAAATTCCCTTGAGATTACCATCATGATATACCTAGTGAATGACACCAATCCCATCCTTCACCAAGGCTTGATTCTCCTTCTAGTCAAACATGGCCAAGCCATTTATGGTTGGGAGGTTCCCCCTAAGGTTCCTTATCTAGGGAGGAATATAAGGAGGAATCCCCAATTGAGGATCCCACTAAGGGATCCCACCAACCCTCTAATCTCACCCCCCATGATAGCTTATCAAAGTCCCTCGTGATGACCTTCCCCTTAAGTTGTTTATCCACAAACTGAAACCTATCTCACTTGAAATGGGTACCCTAATGAATTCATCTTGGAAAGGGAAAGACATTTTGAATGATGAGCTAAAAAGGAACAAATTGTATCTATAAAAATTTAATTCCAAGGTTCAACAAGAAAGGTTGGGTCTAGCAAGACTCATTCAAGACTAAAATTCATTACACAAATAGGCCAAAGCCATAATTTAAGATTTTGTACAATCTACCCATCCCACTCATTAACCTACCTTTAAATCACTAAATTTTTTAAAATCCCCCCCCTCAAGGCTCCCCTAAGTGGTTCCCCCCTAAGATATCCCCCATGTAGGTTAAAGGAAAAAATCACCCCTGAATGATCTTCCTTGGGGAAGCTGTTGAAGGCCCCAAGAACTACACTCAGGCAAAAGTTTCTAAGGAAAAATAGATCATTCTAGTAAAAGATACTAAAAATTTTGAAGAACCTTAGGAGGGACTTCCCTCCTAATTTTTTTTTTAGTTTCATATTTTTTTCTTTCATTCTAGTACTATATTTTTTTTTATTTTTAGCTCCTCGACCCTATTTATGGCCTGTTAAAACTCTTGTACTTCACATTGGTGATTCCAAGTCCCTATAAAACCTAGATTTTACCTCATAAAATAGAAAATATTGTATCCATGATGAATTCCATTAGAGATATTCAAAATAAATTTTTTGATCTGATGTACAAACTAGATCATGTTATACAAACATCAACAATAACATTATCCTAAGACAACCCCTTAACATGAGTTGTATATGAGCATCCATATCCAATTTTTTTTTATGCCTACACTACCATTATTTAATGATTTTGGATATCCTTATACTCATTTAATGAATTATAACCTTTATTTCAAATAATGTGGGAATGATGGACATAATTTGCTCAAAATTTTTCATATAAATCTCACAAGAGAGGCTTCAAATTGGTTCTACAATATACCTAGTGGCTCAAGGTCTAACTCAAAAAAATTAAAATGTGTATTATTATCTCATTATCATTAGCACATGATACCTAAGATCACATTGGAAAATCTACAATTTTTTTAAAAAGGTCACAATGAGCTTATCTATATCTATGGTTCAAAAATATTTTGCATTCTTTAACCTATTAACCCTAATATTTGGAAATGAAGTTTATATTTATGAGGGCACTCTTATCACCACTCAAATAAATATCCATGCATATAATTTTCACTTCTTTTGATAACTTATATATGGATGTGTTCAAATATGCATATGAGTAAAATTCCACAACATAAAATTTTACTAAGTTAAAATAATCTCTATATAAGTAATAAATTATCAACAAATATATGAATCATAATTTAACATATAAAAGAAATAATCCACTTCAAATCATTAATGATATATATGAAACACTAAATATGGTTCCTATCAAGTACAAGTAAAATTACTCAATAATAATATCACAAGACAACTATGAATAATAATTAGTGTGGTGCATAATTCTTATTTATATCAAGATGGTCCACTTGTTAAATATCTTAAAATTAAATACACATATGTATCTCAAATATAAATAACACTTTTTATTTTAAAATATAGAAACATTTTTCAATAGTAAATATCATCACATGAGTTAGTATATCAAACTTCCAATCTTTAATATATATACAAAGTCAATATGCCACATGAGTCCGCTCTCTGAAAAAATAAATCAAATACTATATGTATATACCAAAATTTTTTACATAATCAAATATCACTCTATATTGGGATCATCACCCTATACATCACCACCACCTTCTACTAAAAAATGACTATGCAAATAGGAAGCTCCACAATCATCTACTCACTATCTCAAGAAATATCAACTCCTCTACTGGCAATCCTTATATATGGCCAATCATGCCTTTAGTGTATGTGATCATGCTACAAATAAACATACTCTTAAAAAACACTCTAGCCTAGATCTTTTGATAGAATATGACGGGATTTTTTTTAACATAAATTCTACCCTTAGCTAATCATGCTCAATAATAACTAAATCTCTCCCTTAGATATTTCATCATCACTCTCTACCACTAATGCTAAAAACCTATGATACATACGATCAAATAAGTGATCATGCTCTCCTATAATGTTTTTCACCTCTCCAAAATCTCATCATAAACTACCTCACCAGGCACATGTCATCTAATAACTTGGAGGGATGTCTCTATGGTGATCTACCAATAATCATCATCCCCTAAAAAATTAACTGAAAAAACAAAATCAATGGTAGTATTATCAAAATCAATAAAATTATATACAAAACTATATAATACACATATACTTACTAGTAAGTGGAGTCTAAGGGTTAACAACTTCAACACCACCTACATCTACTCCATCATGTATTGAAAGAACATCAACCACTATAGGAAATAAAATAGGCCACATATGGGCCAACCACCATCATTTATAAGCTCACGTATAACTAGAATCATTTACATTAGATGTATAAATAACTAAATCCACATCTATTAGGGGTTTGGGATCTAGGTTTGTAGGACTAAGAAATCCCATATCTCCCTACCATAGTGGATCCCACACAGATCATCTCCATATTAATGTTTAATTTGGAACATCTTGTGGTATTCCAAACTACTTGGTTACATGATCAAACTAAAAAACACTCATAAACATCTAGCCACTAATTTTTAAGCCAAAAATTGACCCAAATACATCTCAATTCCACCCTACCCTTTGGTCACCCTCCAAATTCCCTATAATTCCACCATAAAATATCCCCAGTAGATAAATGATCTAACATTTTATATTAATAAATCATAATACCCCTTATAAATCAAATTGTCCCCACCCGTCTCTATGAATATATATTTAGCCCATCCACCACAAGGCATCCCTACAAGATACATAACTATAATGTTCTCACATTACCAACAATGAATAATTGTAGCTGAGCCAAACCCTCCACCAAAACCTATTGGGTAGATATATGAAGGTCATTTATAAGTGTGATGGAATGGTTCATTTCATAGGTTATCTCATGCCATGTTCCTTAATGTCATAGATAATTTTTTTTATTTGATAAGAAATTGAAACCTCACCACTATCAACTACATTAAATGATGCAAGAAAGGTACAAAAAAATTATGTAAGTGTGAAACATTCACTAGCATGATCTATGATGGAAATATATTAATATCCAAGTGTACATAACTTACCCCCCCCCAATCATGTCCTATCATATATAAATGGGCATGAGCAATGTGTATTAGACCTCCAACACCTTACAAGGTCACCTATCACCCAACAATCGATAATTGCATGATTTATTATACATCCTCCAAGGTGATAGT
This sequence comes from Torreya grandis, assembly GCA_037957365.1. Lineage (NCBI taxonomy): Eukaryota > Viridiplantae > Streptophyta > Pinopsida > Cupressales > Taxaceae > Torreya > Torreya grandis. The sequence continues at coordinate 571,407 of JARHVA010005779.1, forward strand.
CATCTCCCTTATCAAGAGATAAAAGTTACATGTGTTTTATCCCCATCACTTAGCTATAAAAATCATTATGTACATATCATATGGAATTAATGTGAAGCAGCCTTTGTACCTAAGACCAAATGAATCTAGGGTATCTCTCTCATCATCTACCAATGGTAGAGTTCAAATAGTCTCCATTATGTGACCATGATATAACTCTCTATCATATATATCAATATACAACCATAAGTTCAAAAAAAAAAATCATATACAAATTTAATAAACTTAATTCAAATCATAAAAGCTAAAAAAATAGTACTTTTTCCATGAACAACACTTCAATCTTATGGATAGGTCTGATGCAACCTAGACATGATTGTATCTAGGCAAACAGGTTCATATATGAGTCCATGATATATAGGAAACCTCTAATGGGTTATGTATAAGTTTGGCCTAGAGAGGACACAACTGAAGAACATAAAAATGCATTTAAAATACATGAAATGCATAATTTTTCAAAATTTACATAAATCAAAATTTGAGTGTTTTGACTACCATGGGTGGCACATCCTCCTACTACAAATTGGTCATGACCTAATCAAATTGAGTCAACACTATAAATAATTTTTATGGCATTTTGAAAGCTCAACATCTCAAAGTTTCAATGTGCAAATTAAGTATAATTTATTTTTAAACCAACCTCTTTATATGAGTTGACTTTTTATTTTTTAAATTTTCAAACCCTTTCTAACTAATTATTCAAAACTTGTGCACATAATATTTAAATAAATACATATCAAATTCATTCCCCATAAGTTACATTGGAAAATGTGAAATTTCGTCTTCTTCACATTATTATTTTTACCATTCCAATCAACCTTTCCAAAATTTCTAAATTACATGCTTACTAACTTATAATGCATATTTTTTGATCTTTTAAAAACTTATTCAAATACAATAAATCATCATGCTATAATAATAAAAAGTGAAATTAAATAAATAAAATAATCAATATATCAGAAATAAAAATTTAATATAAAGCATGCCCATTCTTCTTTTTATATTATACACTTTATTCTCTCATGCCCTACAATGAAAGGGGGCATCCATCAAGGTTATTATATAATCTTATCTTGGCATGCCACAAAGGATTTAGAATAGTTTAAAATAGTCACATTATACATGTTATGGTATATTTAATATTATACATATTAATATTGTGGGCATATGACATATATGTGCACCCAAACAAAAATTAGATAAAATACATAATATAGATATATAAATAATACAAAATCAGAATTTGTAATAGGGTATAGGTTTTTTAAAATTTCAAATTAATTAAAAAAAAAGCACATGATAGCTATTAGCACACTAATATAGACTATGGGGTCATATGATAGGCATATGTACTCACTTGGAAAAAAATGGAGTATAAAATTATGCACACTTATATGCATATGTATGAACATACACAAAAATAATGGCAAGAGTTATAGGTTGAAAATACAATTACAATTAAGCATAAAGATTAATAACATGATATATCATTGGAAAAATATTCAGACGCATGACACTCATTCATAATCATGATTATTCAGATTTTCAATGTTTCAAACTTGCAAATATCAAATTTTCAAAGTTTTAAAGTTTCAAAAATCAAATTTTCAAACTTGAAAACTTGCAAAAAGGCATGATTTTGATTCATGCACATCCTCAAAGTTCAAATTTCAAAGAGAAAAGAGAAAAGCATACAATTTAAAGACAAAATATTTATTTCAAAGAAAATTATATGAGAAATGTGATCATGATAGGGGCATGAATACTCTCCATTTTCTTGTTATCGCATAAAAAAATATAAAATTATTTACAACAATATGATTTGAATATGTGTGAGTGATGTACATTTGAATCTAGTTACTCTTAATAGACTTGGAATCACTTCTAGTTAGCCTATCATGTTTCAAACTTTATAGGGATCAATACATGGATGAATTTTCCTCATTATTAAGAGTTATAATAACACATCCTTCCAACTCATGGGTTTTCTTCATTATACCTAAAATTTTATACTTGATAACTCTCAAATAGTTCAACATAATAAATTACTTATCTATGTGTTTCATCAAGGGGGTGTTTCATCAATGTGGAGATTTTTATCCAATCTCTTATTGGGTAAATATGATCATGATTTTAATGACACCTGATGGCATATTTACCTTCCCTTTATCACTCGAGGGACTATTCTTTTCCTTGGCCAGTAAATGAATAAGACCAAAAGCATCCTCACTCCACTTGGCTCAAGATGAACATTATCCAAAAGTAGCATAATGTAATATGCATAAATGTATTCTATAATTATTTAGTTAGCATAATTAACGTCTACAAATACAAAGTGTTTCACACACACTTAGAACTCAATTTTGTCCTTTACATTAGTAATTTTGGTAGTTTAATGGGGGTGTAGACACCAAAATTTGGTACAAACCCATCTATTATGTCATTTATTGCACCTTTTTATTCATAGACTATTGATAGTCAATGAGGAATATATTGGCACATTTTACTTGAGTCTTTATCTATTATGATTTATGATTTTATCTATTGGTTATTTATCTTGCTACTTTTTAATGGGGATCCCCAACTTTGGTCATGTATCCTTATGGATAAGTTTGTGGTAGCTATATAGGACTATCCTTCAACCCTATCCATTTAGCATAGACATGTCATGATAAATATTTCATAACTTATCTTGATTCAAATTTTATTTTATTCTTATTATTATCGAATGGGTCTTATCTTGGATCAACTTTTGCATGATAATAGGTCCCAAATTCAAAATCAAAACATTATAAATAAAATTATTATCTAAGGCATTAATGATAGTCCTGATTACTCTCAAAATTTATTAAAATGTTTTCATGTTCTATTTATAGGTTTTCTAAAGCTACATTCAAGGCTAAATCTTCATATGCTTACATTTGCCAAGGGTAAAATAGGAGAAAGAACATTTATAATTTCATTCATAATTTCACACACATAATGAAAAGTACTACATTTGAGTTTGCTTCCTCTTTAGGTTATTTTCAATGTAGTTTCAATGCTTATTCATTAAATAATTATTGACTAAGTTTCATCTAACTCAATCTCTTTCAACCACTTCCCCCTTACCCACCCACCATTTGATATTAATTTGGTTTGTGTAGGATACTAGGGGTTTGTAATTGTCATTACAATGCACAATATGACATATCTGAGAATGTGTCCATGATCCTAATTAATGTACAAGTGGTGAAATAATCAATTTTATGTTACAATCAATAAGAATAGGTCCTCATTCAACATACTTGGGTGCACCACATATTTTTCCACTTATAACAGTCATGTTGAAATACATATATATTGAATATACCTCTAATATATCATATCTATAATTATTATTTCTTTATCTTTTCCTATCATATTCAACTTTAACAGTTCCATAATCAATAAACCAGAATGTACTACACCATTATCCACTTATATCAGACCTATTAAGATTATGTTTATGTCCTTGATTTTGATTATAAGCATGTACAATCACCTCTTATTCTAATTCCCACTTTCAAATATTTATAATAATTAATGAGTATCCATGTGTGAGCTAAGTATATTTTATTCTTAGTGTTGTCCCAAAAAAAGAAATTTTTCATATTTAAAAATTTGAAAAAATTAGAATAGTTAATTATTGTATATATTTAGCATTCTAATATTTTTAGTTTCACACCTATTAGAACATATTAATTTTTTATTTCTTAAATAAAAAATAAGGTAAAATAAGAGGATGATAGTAATTAGGAGGAAGAGTTGTTAATGTTTTATCCAACAATGTGTGTATATTATCATGTGGTTGATCTATTAATCTATCAAAACGAATTGTTTGCCTCTTAATGAAATTACATTTACTTGCATTATGAGGTGATTTGTAAATATACACTTTATATTCATTGAGTAATTTTACTTGTTCTTCATGCTTATTTCCATTGACTCCTCTATTATATGAATGACTTGAACTAAATTCTTTCTTTCAAATATTAAATCTAAATTTACACTTTTGTTGCTAACTTATTTCTTGGGTGAATATGATCTCTTGAGTTAGTTTTACTAGTAGCCTTATGTGTTGTATAATTAAGATCACATGCATATTTGAATAGGTCCATTAATTTTTAAAAATAACTATAATTTTATGAATGGTTCTTTCTTTGAATGGAGATAAGAGACCCCTACTAAAGATTAATTATATTCCAAATATGAGGTTTGATAAGTTAAATAATTCAAAGTATTATTGAATCATAAAATTTAATCTTTGATAATATCAGTATGGCATTATTGTAAACCTTGTTAATTTTCCAAAGTGAACTTAGGTACCATGTGTCTATGATAATATGAGAAAAATGCATATTCTAATCTTTTGAAATTAGGTAAGGATCCATTAGGTAAACTATAAAACTAATATGAAGCTTCTCTTGTGACACTTATATGAAAATATTTTATAATAATGTGTCCAACATTTCCCCATTCTTTAAAATAAAGTAAATCTTTAGTTAAATGAGTACAAGGACCTCCATGACCATCAAATAAGGGTAGTATAGGTATGATAGATACTTTTATATGTGGATGTTCATATATATATCATATAAGGGTTGTCCTAAGATAACATTATCTTTAATATTTTCGTGACATGATATAGTTTGTAAATTGATATCAAGTACTTATTTTTGGAGGTCACCAATAACATGCATCATGGATGTAATATGACTAGTAGGAATGTTAGTGGTTTGGAGAGGCTCACTCATGGGTTGTAATTGATAATATATTTTAAATATTGATATGAGAGGATCATGATAAATGTAATTTCATGGTTGAGGATTACATTCTTAGACAAATTCATTACATATCTTATCGTATTGAAGTTTTATAGGAGAATAAACATCATATTATTTCTCATTAGATTCAAATGACTTAGGAGAGAAAGGAAAATCCTAAAAGTTAGTGTTATTATGACATTCATAATTTGTTCTAGGGCCTAGGAGGAGACCCAATGGGAAACCTATTTAAATATATGTAATATGGTTATGAATGGAATCAAAGTTATTAATGATAAATAATATGAAATTTCAATGCATTCAAAAAACAAGGAAAACAAGAAAGAGATAACCAATGTAGAACTCTAATAGTAATATTTTATTATGCTAAGTTCTATACAAAATATAAGAGATTACATGTCTAGTGCCTATTTAACTCCTAAAATCATTTTTCTAAGTAAAAAACTAAAAATAATGGGATTTTAAATTAATATACAATTAAGGAAGATGAAGTTTTGGTTTAACCATTATAATGTGTTAAAAACCACTTCATAATCAAAGAGTTTAGTTACATCACTAAGTGTCATTACTGATGAGTTGAGTTCTAGAATATTAACACTACAATAGTTCTAAGGTAATATATAAATGGATTTGGATCTAATAAATTGGCATGTAAGTTCAATACAAACTACCTATTTTTTTTTTGTTGGTGTAAGGTTGGATGTGCACAAATAGTAACCTACTATAAGATATAAAGACCTGAATACTCATGGATCACATTTTAAGGATATATATACATAATATGACATGATAAAAATGTTTTTAAATATAAAGCAATAATATCACTTTTTGTTTTCATATCACACTCATTTTCATCCTTATATTTCAAGAGAGGGAGAATAAGTGTCATGAGATGTTATCTCAATATTTTTTGTTTACAAGGGAAGAGAAAGTTTATCATGATCATTTATATCATTAATCATGTTTATAGAAGGATTTGAGATATCATATGCACTTACATCATCTACCTTTTCTAGAGAGAGGGACTAACAGACTCATTCGTATCATTTTTTATTTATATGCAAGGGTTATGATTTTGTAGTTTATATTGATTAACGTGATATAATGTAGTAGAAAAATTAAGAGGGAAATAAGGTGAATTAATTATTAATTCTTCACATTTCCATCCCTATGAGATATTAAGGGAAATAATATATTCATTATCAATATGCTCTATTTGTTATGATTTATGAAAATAAGAATACTTAAAAGGAATAGAGTAAATTAGATTTTCAATTTTTTAATTAGTATGCTCACTTTCCTCTTCACTATAGTATTCAATATTATACATATTATAAATATGCTCTTTTTGTTATGATTTATGAAAATAATAATACTTAAAGGGTATAGATTAAAATAGATTTTCAATTTTTGAATTAGTATGCTCACTTTCCTCTTCGCTATAGTATTCAATATTATACCAATCACCTTGATTTTTTATGAGGATCATTATGTCCTCTTAATTTAATCAACTTGATTCAATTAATGTCAAGTCAATCTAGGTAGTGTCCAAATGTTATATACAATAGGGAATGAAACATTTTGACCAACAATTCTATCTAATGAAAGTAAATTATTTGAATAACTAACCTAAGTGTTGGAATTCAAATCAAACCCTGAATCTAATTTGATTTGAAATAAAATCACACTTCGTCATAATTTAAATTTCTTGAAATGGAAATCACACCTTTAATCTAATTTCTTAAATTTAAAATCAATCTTTATTGAAATTGAAATCACATAATGCTTGAAATTAAAATCACACAATGATGAAATAAAACATTTTGAACTGGAAAGATTAAGTAGATCAAATCAAATGTTGGAAATGATAGAGTGTAGAAATATAAAAAAGAAAAATGGATTTTCAAAATACAATAATGACTATAAACACACACATGATCCTATAGTTTAATGAAATAATAATACTTTTATTAAGTAAATTAATAGATAAAATTGGAAGCACACTAAAAATATAATTAATCTATAAATACTGAAATCATCCTTATTTCCTATAATGAGTGGGCCCTTTATCCTCCTTGGATTAGGAATGAAATATCTAATAAACTATTAATATATTCAAAAAACTACAATTTCTAATTCTTGTTTATGTGGAAAAAGTTAAATAATTTTGAATACGAAGGATATTGTTGTATTCCAATTTTTTTCTCAAAAATCAACTCTCTTCTATCAAATTAGGATGTTGTATTTTTACTACAATGTTTATATCAACTTTCCAAAATAAGACTAACAATCCAATGATTATAATATTAGCTAAGATCTATTATTGAAAAATGACATCGTGCTCCACTTTTATAAGAGAGAAAGGTGGAGGATGGTATATCTTTGGATCTACATGATCTGTTGTTGAGAATCAAGTACAACTTTTGATGGTGATGGTTTTCTATCGATTTTACAAAAGCAAATATTGGAGTATCCATACCTATTTTGAGAATGCAAAATTTATATTTATAGTATTATAATTTTTTTGAAATGTCTATAATCATAATATACAAAACAATTTACAAAAATAGATTAAACATATTCACTACACTCCAAAGCTAATATGATGGTTTTTTATGCACCTCTTGAGTTGTTCTGATGAATTCTAGAGCTAGTTTTGATGACCTTTGAAGCTAATTCTGATGACCTTATGAACTCTAAAAAAAGTTGATAAATTTGTACTAATGAACTCCACACCTCTTTTTTGATCTATGGAGATGTGCTAGTATGGTGATCTCAATAACTTAATCTCTAGAGATGTCTAAAATCTACTTCTCAATATATATTCATGGTGATCACAATGTACTTATTTGACTCCAGTACCTAGACATACAAAATAACATATTTTTCCATGTATTTTTTATAAGTTTATTGACAAAATTAGTAACAATGAATTTATATAGACACATAAAATTAACATTTAATTAAAATTATGCACTTGTGACCACTCCTTTACATATTTATCTCTATACCTATCTTAGGGCCCCATTTGATCATTTTTTACCACCTTACACACTCCTCTAATCTATTAGATGACCCATGAAAGTACTATACCCATTATTATAAACCTTAGACATCCTTTAGGCCCTACCTAGCCAAAAACATGATTAAGTAACCCATAGGATAGGAGAATCTTAGGGGATAATATCACATTGTTATAGTGTCCTTACCTCCCTCTCTTGTCTTCCCACCAAATAATGACCAATTTATCAAATTTAAAGTTATAAGAAGGTCAGACTATGTCCCTAATGAGCCCCATTTGAATGATTTTCAATGATATGACTATATAAACACTTTTAAAATCATTTTTGTAGATGAGAGGATTTTAAATTGAAAAGCACTAAAATCACACTTGCACATTGAAATAAAAATATGTATTTCTCCCAATTATGATTATGTATAGTGTTAGTAGCTTAGATCTCAAGTCTGATACATTTTATAGGTCAAAATTCATGGTTAATGTACCTAATCACATTAGTATTAAACCATAATCTAACATATTTCACCATTTATTCACTTAAAACCATAGCTTGAGAGAACTACATGAAGTTTGATCCCTCTTCAAAGTATTCATATGTAGGCATTTCAACACATGGGGTGTTAAGGTCTCACACAAATTCAACCATTAACCCATTTTTACCCATTAAATTAGTATTCACATGTCAAGGACCTAGGGTTTGAAAGAAAAATTAGTCATATATGACCTCTATAAGTGATCATGAGCTCCTACACCAAATACAAGCTTTGTAGACAAAGTCATAGAGAACCCATACACCTTTATTTGCTTACTAAATGTGGATAGAAGCACCCTAGGTTGGATAGGATCACCACCTTATATTTTTATCTTCCTAACATTGTTGTTCAAGGCTAGATCTAGTTTTAGATTCTTAATTCCACTCACCAAACCTCTCTACATAGCAAGTTTTAGACCTTGATTTCTTTGGAGGCATAATTTCTAGATAAGTCTTTATTTTCTCCTTACATATTTTTATTTTTATTAAGTTTATAGAATAAATTAGTTCTAAGTTAGTAAATGTTATAATTGTTATACTATTCTCCTAATTTTACATAGTAGTGTTGTAATCTAGGGTTTTTACATAAATCCCAAATTTGATCAAACATATTAGTGAACCCATTTATTGTTTGAATATTTACAAACCCTAACAAAAAAATTTTATAGGCTCATAATCCTTATTTTTCCTATTTTAACTTTTTATTTTTGGATTGTTGAAGTTGATATACTATGTTATAATATAAATTTTATAGGTTTTAGTTTCATATTATATGGATAGAAAAGAATCTTTTCCTCCTCCTCCTAACCCTAAAGGTTGTGATAGCTACTTTCCCTCTAACCAATTCCATGATATCACTATCCCATTAGGTAAGGTAACACATATTATAGTTATAAAAAAATTTAATCAACTTATCCTTCCTCAAACCCCTCTACCTCCCACATCTCCTCTTAAGGGTATATGTATGCATGTTCAATCTAAAGCACCTAGGGTTTGTGTTTCTAAGGCTCTAAAATATCAAATCATCATTATGATAAATTTAATATTATATTTTTAAAATAAAAATCAAATTTTTAGTGTAAATATCACATTATTGGAACACCAAATTACATGTACAAAAAATCCATATTATGCTAATATAAATCATGTATGTTCATCTCCATCTATCAATGTTATTGTTATCAATAAAAAAATTTCCCTTTAGGAGGTTGTTCAAGCCTCCTCACTTAAGTGATAAAATGGAGACACCTCCATGTTATGGGTGGTCTAATAAATAAGGTGAATCTTTAGATATGGATAGCTCCCTTGATGTTATCACCTTGAATTAATAATAGACCCATTTATTGCAAAGGAAAAGGGTAAGAGAATATATAAACTAAAAAAGAGGTGATGCACCAAATATTAAGACCATAACCACTAATTTCATGTGCACTAAGACCTATAGGAATACCATAAGCATACATTATCCTAAAAGAGCCTATCACATCAATGATTTGTAAAGAGGTGAAGCAATGTGAGGATATAAGCGAAAATTATTTCCACTTATAATCTACTTATAACTCATGATGACACTCTTTAAAAACTATAATAGAGAACCAAGTTACAAGAAGGCAAGAAGAATAGGACAACACCATAAGGTGAACTAATTTTACACTTGCCTAGATCAACCATTCAAAGCTTTTCACTATAAAAAACTAGATATAGAGGAAAATAATAATATTAATGATAAATAGGCATACAAATTAGTAGGGATAAACCATATGTTTGTTATAAGGATATTTAAAATTCTAAAATTAGGCATATATATAGAATAATGTGAGAAACATAGACATGAGAGGTGTAGGAGTTGAATATGAAAAGTGTCACATCATGAAGAAGAGAGTTATAATCAAGAATGAATGTTAATAAATAATCCTAAACTCCCTCTTCAACATGTGTGTACTTGGTTTGATAATATTCCTCTCAAGATGGTGTGGAGTTACTTCATTGCCTTAGTGACTCATCCATTGACTTTGAAACTACCCATTTGGAGTCATTATAGATTGAAAAGTTACATTTCTAGATTATAAATAATTTAATTTCATTATACATTTATTTAAGGCCCCAATCCATTAATATTTCCACATTTGTTTTTAAATCTCTCTCATCAATCTCATATTTTCTCTCTAAGCAAACCTATTTTGTGTAACCCTATTTTAATGAAAATATCATTTGTTTGAGAGATACATAGAAATAATATACAAAAAAAGGAATATTTTGTCACCCATCATCCCATTACATATTACCCTAAAATTTAATGATATAACTCTCAAGGTAGACCTACTTTCTCTCTCTCCATTTTTGCCAATTAGGCCTAATGCAAACCCTCAGTAATGGAAACCATATAATTATAGATAGCACTATTAAAAAAAATTAAAAATAATTTATTTTAAATTAAATTATGTATTTTTACAATTTTTAATTAATTCTAATGTATGGAACTGAATTTATGCAATATTTCCACTTTTTAGTCCTTGTTAACCAAAAGTGCAGGGCTAAAGAGGCTAAGGGATAATAAAAATGAATATTTTGAATTATGGGTTGATTAAAAACAAAAAAATAACTATTTTGGGTCTTAAAAACATTAATAATACTCTCCAAGTGTTATTTTTCCTTTGTTTAATCCTCTTTACCTCTCAAACAAGCCAAATTCTCATGTTGTACATGCATTTTTAGGAATATTTCATGGTTATAGGTATTTTTGGTAATTTAGATTATTATTCAAACCTGGTTAGAACCTTATAAATTAATTAATCTATTCTCCACATTCACATCAACTCCAATATCCAATTTCAATGTAATCCTTTCATCTTCCCTTGGATACTTGATAATAGTCTAGCAAAAGAGAGTTCTTAGCAAGTTTTTGGGACTAGCTTGGTTTAGATGATTTTTAAGGTTTAAGAAGATTTTATTAATTAATGATATCCATTTTTATATCCTTCATGTAATATATAAAAATCTCATCATGGTCTCCATATTCATTTTCTTCTTCAATCCCTACTTTCTTGCAAGGTTTTCCTCTATTTGGCCTTTATATGCCTTAAGAAGCCCTAATATGGCTTTTGGGGTCCAAAATGAGATTTAGAACTCACCTAGATATATAATTGGTATAATTGTAAATTTATAAATGGTTTATACCTATGAAATTTTAATAAACTCACAAATACCTCATCAAACTCTCAAATAAAAAATCTTTCCAAAAATGCCTGTTTGTTACCTTGTAGGTGACATAGACCTATGTTTTGCAAGTTTCTCTCTAATCAGTGGGTGTAAAAATATAAAACCAAATATAAATATTCAAATACATAAAAACATATATCCATGTCAATTTTCATGAGGTTTATTTTAGTAAAACTCAAGATATGTACTTTTGTCAATCACCTACAAGAATTCTTATACACAATCAATGTGCTTACTAGTCCTCTTGAAATTTGACCATGTTGGTTCTTGAATATGGTCTTAAGAATGTATATAAATATTTAGGATGTTATTACAATTTATTAAATCTAATAGATAACTTATTTCATCCTCAAGAATGCTAATACTTCAAAACCATACCTGCTACCTTTACTAATAATAAAATACAATTATTTTTCACCATTTTGGCTACTTACACATGCCAATGGTTATGGAAGATGATGTGATATGGTTATTCAATTTTTTTAATATCTCAAAAAACCATTCATATTCATTCATTACCCTATAATTCACTATAATAATAATAAAAATTCCTCTTGTGGGGTTTTAAGAGGGTTTTGGGTTCCTTAACTTGTTAATAATTGTTAATAAAGTTAATCCCCTATATCCTCAAAATAATTCCTATAATTTCAAGGGAATAATTTCACCTATAAACCACAAAGATAACAATTTCAAACTCATATTCCTCTTCATTAAATGATCATTTGAAATTGACCTTCACAAACTTGCAAAGGGGTTGATGGAGGAACTAAAATGCTTTTTGCATTATTTTGACCTAAAAATGTTTCCACAAGTCTGATATGACTCTAAAAACCCCTAATATACTTGAAATCATAAATTTATAACCTGAACTAACCTCTTCTACATTGATAAAATGCTTTATAAGTTCTTGGTAAGTGTATTTATGCCTTATTCTCTAATTTCTTGATCTTTAGAGAGTCCCACCACTCTTTTCATGTTGAACTGACCTAGTTTCACATGTGTGAGGGATAAATAAATTTTAAAAAACTTATACATGTTTGGGATGTCTCAAAATTCACATAATTCTTCTTATTTTCAAAGGTAAACATTACCTTAATATCTTCAAAACTACCTTAACCTTTGATAAACATTAAATAATAATGTTTTCACCTTGATTTATCATGTCTCTATAAGTCTTCATCCACCATAAGACATTAGATCACCTTGGAAGTCAATACACCAACATCTTACCCTAGGTTAACATACCTCAATCTCTGTAGAATAACCTTAACTTTGTCAAACTTACCTCAATCTCTCCAAAAATAAAATAAGACCTTCATAAAGTATAAAATGACAAGACTAAGATAATGACTCACTCTTCTAGACCATGTAATATACCTTAAGATGATAAGCACTTAACAAGACATCCTTGTTATGACCAAGTTTGACCAATAAACTAAGACTAAGACTCTCAAAAGGCTAATAACAAGGTTAAACAAGTCTATAAGTAGAGTTCAAAATTTTCCTCATGGTAGCCAATTTTAGCTAACATATTTGGCAACCTCTTGGGATTAAATTCTTGCTATGTACCTTAGACTGGTTGCCTAGTCCATCTATTGGGCTATGGAGTCATACATCACTCAAATTCAGGCCTGATTAGATCTTAAACCTAATTTCAAACATTTTAAAACAACAAAGGCACTTGAATACCTCTAAAACACACAACAAGACAAAACAACACACTAAATCAAGGCATACAACACACACTTGTGCTATAAATCACTTAGGGAAAACAAAGCACAAGAACACTACTAAAAACAACTAACCTTAAGACATTTTCCTCTTGGATCAAAAGGAAACTTTTTTCAAACTCTTCCTCCATGAGATAATAAATTATGTAGATCAAATTACCATTTCAACATGATGTTTAGAGGATTAGTCTTCTTGTTTGCCAACTCATTAGGCATATTGTCAAGTGAATTATTAGTAGCAAACATGTTTCTAATTCAGACATATTCATCTTGTGGCCCATGACTTGCCTCACGTTGCTCCTTGATTTTTTAATTCACCTCAAACATGATCACACCTTATCTCATAGGGGCAACATCAGCTTTGGCTAATAGAGGTTACATTAAATGGTGTACCTTATCTTGAATAGCTTCTTCCCACATTGCTCTTTCAGGAAGAGAGAAGCTTCATAAACATCTTTATCTTACCCAATAAGATATATAGTCCCTTTAATAGTCTAATATTCATTACAAATCTCCCAATAATACTACAACATATCATATTGACACTCTTCTTGTTGACTTGAGAAAGTATATTTTATATGAATTTTATCTTGAGGACCTATATCCATCACCTTTCTAACTATTTTCATGTGATCATGAGATTCATGGTGGTTTCTTGGAAGGTCATGAATCATTTCCACAAATTGGATTTGCTCTTGCTCATTGATGAGCTTGTCTAGGACCTCAAATCCCACAATGGCTTCATGGGACAGCTACCATGTTTGATTTAGATCTTCTATTAGCTTATTTTGGAGAACTACAACCTTAGTTGTACCCTTATCATAATTCACTTAGGATTCAACCAATTTTACATGTTTGAACTTATCTTCATAGGTGATTGGTTCATGCTCATTATATGCCACTTCAATCCCACTCAAGTCCTCATCTTGTTTACTTAGGATATCTTCTACATCAAGGTAAATTTCAGCCTTTTCATTGAGACTCTCTACGAAAACATTCCCTTGAGATTCTTCTATTGGAAATCTAACTAGCTCCTTTTTGAAATAAGAAAGAAAGCCATCATTTTCAATCAAAGGAGAGAGTTCAAAACAAAATTTTACCTCGTCTAAGCTACTTAATGCATATTAAAAAGTATCCAAATGCATCTTAATTACATCTAAACTCTATAACTATTAAATACACTCTAATAACTAGTATTTTTAATCATCAATGGTCTCATTGAGATGAATATCTAGTTGGGTAACTATTGTAACTATCTCAATTGAGTTTTTCTCATCTTTAAAAATGTCCTCTCCTTCAAATTTGAATGTTACATGATGAAAAATCACTTCTCCCTTCATCTCCAAAGATTTATTTGTTCTTTTATTCACCAATGAAAGTGTGAATGACAAGTTCTTCCTCATGTTTACTTAAAATGTCTTCTTCATAGCCTTCTTGAGGCTCACTTATATCTACAACCTAGACTTTTTCATTTATATCCCATAGAATAGGTTTTTTCATCAAGGATTGGATGATCAAACTCGTGAACAAGATTTGGACTTTTGAGATAAAATATCCTATCATTATTCTCCTTCCCTTCACTAACCAACCCCTTAAACCTTAATATTCTTTGGTCTTCAACGTTCTCAATAATGACCTCTTTGTTTAAATTATCTCTTGAATTTACCTCCAAGATGGGAAATTTTTGTTTTCTTGAGGAGGAAGAGGTGGGGCTTGAATAAGTCCATGAATTGACTTCAAACTTGGGGCCTCTCTCTTATTTTTGATTTCTTCTTGGATTGAACTCCATGATGGGAAAGTTGTAGGTTCTTGATAAGGGAGGGGTGGGTCTTGAATAGGCACAAGTTCTTTTTTAGCCTCAATATTTTGATCTAGGCATGGTTCATATTTCTTCCCCCATTAATATTCCACTTACTTCCAACTTGGAACAATTGACTTAGTAGCTTCCTCTTGATGGTGTGTTTTAACTTGAGGGATGGATGAGGGTTGTGGGGAGCTTGCAAGCTACCTTGGATTGTCTTCAAATATTTTATTTTGGATGAGCATAAGATAAGGTTCATGAATGAGGTTAGGTTGATATTGAGGGACAATGAGTGATGATTTCATATAATCAAGCCTTTTTTATGGCTTATTACAATTTAGATAAATTTAAGAACACATGAGGACTAACTTGGGATTGAAGAGGGTGATTTAGGTTGAATAAATTAAAATTCTTTTTCTTCCCATTTTACTAGTCTATCCTCCATACATTGATTCAAGACTCTTATTTCTATCCTTTCATTAGTTAGGATATGCCAATTTTCCCTCTCAAATGTTTTCCACTAACTCCTCATAAAATATAATGAGTCCCTTAGGTTTTTAATGAGATGACTAGGGATAACTTGGCCAAATTCTACACCTCCATCTACTTTTTTATCGCCATTTCATTCTTTAATATCTTCATGAGCATTTGAGAGTCTTGATCTTTCCTAGATTAACTTTGCTTAGATATACTCTCCTCCTTATACCTTAACTCATACTAATGTCAAGCTTGATAGGAATGATATGGAGGTTGAAAAGTTTGGTAAGGTTGATGATGACAAGAGGGAGGATAGAACTCTTGATAACAAAGTTGATCGCATTGATAGATAGGGTCATATGGAGGGTAAGTAGGGTCATTTTAGGGATAGTATGGATCAACATAAGACTAATATGGTTCATTTAAGCTACTGATAGGAATCAACATGCTACTGATAAGGGTTAACATAATCTTGGCATGGCTCACCAAATTGATTAAAACAAAAATCCTCTCCAAACTCAATCATGAAACTTCATGAGAATGATGAAATAAAGAGAGTAGTTGATTGAAATAATACATGAGTTGTTAAATTATTTTATTATGCTTGGAAACACCATTGGTACTTGTGTTCATACCTCTAAAGGTTGGTATATTGAAGAGAAACACCGATAACTCTTTAAAGGATGAAGTCTCTTATCCCAAAGGGCATGATAGTACTATTATCAACAAAAAATTTACAATTGAGAATGTTTTTTAAGACTCCTCACTTAATTGATAGCATGGAGACACCTTTAGGCTATGGGTGGCCTAATTAGTGATGTAAATCTCTAGATAGGGATATCTCCCTTTATGTTATCACCTTGAACTAATACAAAACCTATTTCTTGTAAAGGAAAATGGTAAAAGAAACTATAAACTGAAAGGGAGGTGATGCACCAAATTTTGAGACCAAAACCATTGATTTTCATGTGTACTAAGACCTATAAGACTGCCATAGGCATATAATTATCCTAAAATAACCTATCAAATCAATGATTTTTAAGGAGGTGAATCAGTGTGAGGATATAAGTCAAGATTATTTACACTTCTAATCCACTTAGAACTCTTGATGACACATTTCACAACCTATAATATAGAACAAAGTTTCAAGAAGGAAAGAAGAATAGGATAACAAGATAAGGTGATCTAAGTATACACTTTTCTAGATCAACCATTCAAATATTTACACTAAAAATATCCATAAAATGAGGTAAAACAATCATATTATTGATTAATAGGCATAAAAATGAGTGAGGATATTCCATACTCCTAGTGGAAGAATCCTTACAATACCAAAATCAAGCATGTGTGTGTGTGTGTGTGTGTGTGTGTGTGTCTGTGTGTGTGTGTGTGTGTGTGTGTGTGTGTGTGTGTGTGTGTGTGTGTGTGTGTGTGTGTGTGTGTGTGTGTGTGTGTGTGTGTGTGTGTAAGAGTGTGAGAAAGAAAGAGGAGAGGTGTAAGAGTTACATATGATAAGTGTCACATCATGAATAAGTGATTTATAATTAATAAATCATGTTAATAAAATTCCCAAACTCCCTCTTCAACATGCGTGCACTCAGTTTGATGATAATCCTCTCAAGGTGGCATGGAGTTACTTCATTACATTGGTGACTCATCCATTTGCTTTGAAATTACCCATTTAGAGACATTATGGTTTGGAAAGTCGCATTCCTAGAGTATAAATATTTTAATTTAATTATAAATCTATTTAAGGCCCCAATCCAATCATATTTCCACATTTTTTATGCAATCTCTCTCATCATTCTCATGTTTTCTCTCTAGGCAAGCCTATTCCTTGTAGCCCTATTTTAATGTAAATATCATTCTCTTTAGATATGTTTATTACTTCCAATAAAAAAAATACATATTTTTTCACCCATTATCCCCTTACATCTTCACCCAAAATTTCATGATCTAACTCTCAATTTATATATACTTTCTCTCTCTCTATTTTTGTCAATTAGGCCTAATACAAGCCCTTAATACAGGAGACTATACAAGTCCATATAATATTACTCAAAAACTTGAAATATCATTTATGTAAAATTTAATTAGGTATTTTTTTCAAGTTTTAGGTCATTCGAATGGATGGAACTCAAGTTATGCAAGATTTCCACTTTCTAGTCCTAGTTGATGAAAAGTGTAGGCATGAGGAGGCCAAGGGCTTAAAAAAATGAATATTTTGAATTATGGGGTGATTAAAAACAAACTAAATCCTATTTTTAGTATTAACCAACATTAATTATCCTCTCCAAGTGTTTTTGTTTCCTTTTGTCAATCCTTTGTACCTCTCAAACAAGTCAAATTCTAATGTTTTGTGTGAATTTTTAGGATTGTGTCATGGTTATAGGTGTTTTTGGTCATTTTTATCATTATTAAAAACATTTAAAATACATTAATTTATTATGCACACTCTCTTAAATTAACTCCAATCACCAATTTTAATTTAAATCTTTCATCTTCCCCTGGATTCTTGACAATAGTCTTACAAAAGAGAGTTCTTAACAAACTTTTGGAACTAGCTTGATTTAGATGTTTTTGAGGTTTAACAAAATTTTATTAATTAATTATTTCCATTTTTATATCCTTTATGGACTTTCTAAACATCTCATCATGGTCTCCATCTTTATTTTCATCTTCAATCCTTACTTTCTTGTAAGGTTAGCCTCTTTATGGCCTTTTTATGCCTTAAGAAGCCCTGATATGCTTTTGGGGACCAAAATGAGTTTCAATGGGGTAGACCTTAAATAATTGATAGTGTTTATACTATCATCGATGCATCACTTAAGCAACCCACTCACTTTATGAGTACTTTTCCCAAAGCATAAGTGGCAAAATTAGAATTAGTACAAAAATGGTTACCAAAATATAATTTCAATCAAGATCATAAAAGGAAAAATATGAAAAAGAGAATTTACAAAGGGAACAATGTGGAAAGCAAAAGTTACAATAAGAAAAAGTTAAACTAATACAAGAGAAGTTGTCAAATTAAATTCAAGTTAAGAAAAAAAGCATTCTTAAAAGAGGTTTTCTCATAAAATAATCTCCAAAGCGTGAAATACCTATGAAATAAATAATTTAAAGTGTGCTTCCAAAGGATTCAACTTAAAAGAGTTCATCATTCCTAGAACCTTCGATTCTAAATCCCATCACATATGGAAAATAATGCATCATTGTTGTGATAAACAACACTATTAAAATGAATGTTTGTAGCATGACACTCTTAATTTTTATTGGATATTATAAGCTACATTTGGGTAATATTAATTTATCCATATCATTTATTGGATCCATTGAGATACCTTGCATAATTGGGCCAAAAACATGTTTAGTGGTATTTCATATATGTCCTAATTTGGCACAATATAATCTTGAATTAGGAAGATCATGGATGATATCAATGGGGGAACAATGGGTAAATATGCCAACCATGTCACATTTGTGCATGAAATTGAAATGATCACAATTTCAAGAGAAAATAGATTTTCTTCAAAAAAAGAGTAATAAATAGAATGCATACTTCAGCTAGCATACAAATAGATACAAGTAATGGCATATCAATAAAGACACAATACACATTACAAAGGAGAAATTAGAAAGGTCAATACCATAGTATTGGGTAGTTCCTTATTCATATCAAGATACAACATAAGATAAAAGTCTCATTTCACAAGTTAAAAATCCAGATGATGATGTTACAGATAATGTTTACATGGGAAATTTACAGGGTGGTAAATTTGAATTTATTGTGTGTAAGTTACCATATGGTAACATGGTAAATAACATTTACCATAGAGATATACATATATAGGTTAGTGGTTAGAGTGTTTATACCCATGTCTATTACCAATTTATTTGTTATTATGTCTTCCTATTATTTAGGAAGTTATTCTATTATTTTTATGGCTATATAATAGCATGTAATAGAATGAGATTAATAAGAGTGAGAACTATTATAATATATTTGTGATTAAAAGTTATCTTTGGTTATTTATCTTTGTCCTTAAACCTACATGTTATGAATATTTGTATAACATCTTCATTTAGTATGAAAACATCACCAGTCCTGATCTGTGATGAGAAAGTGAATTGTCTGTAGGGGTGAGCATTACTCTTCATCGTCCTGCCTGATGAGATTTATTGGTTGATGAAAAGACTATTTTATGAATAGTTTATTTATTTAGTTAGTTTTATTAGCACCATTTGTTAATATGATCATGTATTAGTTCATGTCAGACCCATCTAGATCTAATTAACTGACCCCACGTGATTAAGTTGTAGTTAGACCTCCCTCTTTGGCTCAGTGTTGATCAACTTTATTTGCAAATCTAGTGTTTTAATTTCTTGAGGCTATGTTAGATTTAATCAGATCCTCTTTTGATCCCTACCAAGTTGATCCTACCCTCATTTAAACTTTAACTCACACATTTAACCAGGTCTTGGAGTGCTTGTTCAAAATACATTTATGATTGGATAGTGACTTGGAACTATTATTTCATTGTGTGGATCGACGTCATTTAAGGACTCATTTACTATGAACAGATCATGCTCATTATTATTCTAGCAAGAAAATCATTACCTAGTCCACATGCATTTTTTTAAGGAAGGTAAAGAGTTATTTGATGTTAACGAGGCATTTTAAGGAATTCAAGGAGAGGATTTGTAATAAAATCATATTTTGTTGAAGATTAAAGTTGATTCTGTAAGCTATGGTGTTACTTACCAGAACCATCAACTCTACTCACATCTTACATTGGTTATTTATATCTTTCATCATGATATTTTGTATTACATAGCAAGTTGTTAACTCATTGTTGATGCCCACGTAGCCTAGTTCTTTATCATATCATTTAATTTGGATGTAGTTGTCATAATCAAAGTTGTTAAAAATAAGGCAAGTTCATTATTTATATTAGTTTTGTCAATAATAAAGTCTATGAGTCTTAAAGTTTTTAATAAGCATTGGGATATAAGTCATGCCATTCACTTAGGATAGTTAAATTTTATTTTAACCTTTCCTTAAGATAGACTTAAGTTTTTATAAAATAGGTTTTAGTATATCTTGTGTAAAGTCATTTTGTTTGGAAATAGTCTTTTGGATTTTTGATATAGGTTTTTAGAAATATTTTTGAGTCTTTTAAAATTCTATATTATAGTTTTCATAATCTTTTGTTATTAATATTATTAAAAATTGTGTTTAGAGTCAAAATTAGAAATGAGCAAAAGTTTCAACTTTCTCATTCATGTTATTCAAGTCTGTTATGTCAAAAGTCAAATATCGAGTCATTTTGTATTTGGTCCATTATCAAATATTGTAAAAAACAAATTGCCTTACAGACACATTTTCACTTATATGCAACATCTAGGTTACTACTAAGCTTCAACTCTTCATCAACTAAGTAGCCATTTTTTATAGGAAGGAGGCAAATGGAGGTAGGAGGATCTTCACTCCTCTCATTCATCACCAATGACAAGGTTTTTGATATGTTGTGGTGGCACATTTTTGTGGTGTGCATTTATTTTTTAGTTGTGTGGCATGTTTATTTTTTAGAAATGTTCACATTGTGGGAGGGGAACATAGAACAATGTTTCATTTTCCATTCAAAACCAAACCAAATAAAGTCAAGGAACACTACCAATGGTAGTGGCGGTCTTCTTTGTTATGTGAGAATGAGTGGAATGATTGTACACATTGGCTACAAGTAAGAATTTGATTTTTTGCAAGGTCAAATGTGATATTCAATGTGTGTTTTCTTTTAGTTCTAGTTTGGTGTGCAAAATATGTAAACAAAATCCTATTGTTTTAACTCCTAGTAGAAAACATTAAAGAGTGTGTCTCTAAGTTTATTGTAACACTCATATATTTGGAAAAGGTTTGTGTTTGATCCAGAAAACCATAGATGTAAAAAGGTTGATAAACTTTTACTGGTGTAGTAGTCATTTGACTACCTTCCTTCTTTGTGATGATGATATGCTAGTGGAATGTTGAGTGCATTCTTTTCATAGAGTAAATGCGGGATGTATTCCTTCACATAGTTTTGGTCATTTGCAGCAAGACCCTCTGTCAATTTGAAGTTTACATGCCTTTCTTTGATCTAGATTATGAGGCAAGCTCATGTAGCATGTTACAGTACAAAAATGAGTTATGTTGTACCATGTCAACATTAGGGGGGTGAATGTTACAGATAATGCTTACATTGGAAATTTATAGGGTGGTAAATTTGAATGTACTATGTGTAAGTTATAGTATGGTAACATGGTAAATAACATTTACCATAGTGATATACATATATAGGTTAGTGGTTAGAGTGGTAATACTCGTGTCTATTATCAGGTTATTTATTATTATGTCTTCCTATTATTTATGAATTTGTTTCGCTATTGTTATGGCTATATAATAACATGTAATATAATGAGATTAATAAGAGTGAGAAATATTGTAATATATTTATGATTAAAAGTTCTCTTTGGTTATGTCTTTTCCATTAAACTTGCATGTTATAAATATTTGTATAAGATCTTATAACATCTTCAGATGATTATAACAATCTAGATTGATATGATCCTAATGATACTGATTATACAAGAATATGAATATGGCAATGTTATATAACCTACACATATGCATGATACTCTTCATTTGTAATATATCACCATTCCTTTATTTGATGCATGATCTATTGATGGTAATACTATTAAGCGAATCATTGATTAATAGCCTTCTCTCTATTTATTAGTTTATATATATATATATATATGCAAAGATAAAAAAACAATAAAATATTATAGAAAATAACAAAAACTAGGACCTATGCATGCTTATATGTGTTTTTTCATAAACTAGTTTAGTTGTGGATGGTATCATATAAATGTTTTAGCTAGTTTTATATCATACATTCTTCATCAGGGTACATGAGTGATTGTAGATTCAACATAACATCAGTCCCAGACTATGTTTGACACATTCACTATTACACACATAGAAATGGCCCATAGATAGGAGTGTTGTGGAGGATAAGAGTGCATTGATCTACTGTACCTCACCCCATTATTGTCCTAGTGAGATTATAAAATCACCACTTAGTTCTAAACTTTATGTAGGCTTGCATATACATTCACTAGATAACTCACTAGGGGCATGGTATACATAAGGTTTACCATTCTTTTCCCACATTATCTTACTCACATCTTAGTACTTTACATTATATTACATCTTATGATATTTCTCACCCGCCAACATTATGATATACTATTATTTATCTTAGTCATTAAATATACTCATATTATAACTTAGATCTTGTTGATAAAAATACATAATCATGCATGTTTTTTATATTAATTTCCTAGATTTGTATATTGTATGCATCTCCCTATTTGATTTAAGTACATTTTAATATGCCAATACCATGTGTCTCTATGCCTTTATATCTCTAATTGTATGTGTGTGATTACATTTGACCATTTCCTTATGTGGTTGTTCTTTTTGTGTGTGGACATTTGAACATGTCCTTATATGTAGCTCTAAGCCTCCATTGTTTTCATGTATGTGTGTGCGGTAATTTGAAAATTCCTTTGTATGTGTCTTCTATTAGAGTGAGTTACATTTGAACATGTCACTTGTTTTTGTCTCCTTGGCCTCTTATTTTGTGTTTTGTGTGTTGTATCATGCATTCTTCCCTAAGTAGTTATATTCAGTGTTATATACTTAGTTGATCATTTCATGCATGCTTCATTGTCACATCTATTTATAAACACTTACTATGAATTCTTATTTCCACATGCATAATACATTATTACTATTCTTAATTTACATACATGATGATACCATGCTTTTCCATGATGTCATTATTACATAGATTTACATTTTTACACCATAATAACCTACTACATAACCTTTTTTTATGACATAAATGTTATTAATTTGACCTATCAAGGCCAAATTACTACTCCTATCATACAAAACTTTCCTAAAATCTGTCATAGCCTTTTAAAGTTGGTCAAACCAAAGAATTGTGGCCTAAAATCACTAATTTTGGTCAAAAATTAAAAAAATGGATTGTAAATGGGTGCTTATCATTACAAAAGAGCATTTTCAAGTTCAAATATGCAGACAATCTATGCACAGGGATCAATTTTGAGAGAAAATTGAATATTTTGGGAGCTACAAGTGGTTTCAAGACCTCAAATTATATAAATATAGTCATTATGAGATGGATAACCTTCTAAAAAAAATTATGTCCATTGGAAAAGTGGAGACACTCACTATTTTGTAACAGTCCTTAGCATATCTGTTGGAGATCACCATTCGAGTAGGCATCATTCTGGAGTGCCACATAGGTTTATTAGTCTAGGTAAAAGTTTAAAAATAATGGGATGATGTTTTTACATCATGATAAGATATTTAAAGAGTTTTAAAACTCTTAATTTTAATCAAACCATGCTCATACAAGGTTTTACAAGCAAATAGGCATAAAGGCCAAAAAGGGGTTTTTTGACTTTTCAAGCAAAATGTGATTTTAGAGTTTTTTGATAGCATGGTAAAAACCCAAAAATTATGTTTTAAGTTATTGGTAATAATTTGAAAATTTATTTTTATTTTGGTGAAATTTTCATTTTTTCAGTTCTAGACACCCTTCCTAACCTCATGTTTAGATGCTCATATCTTTCACCACATGTGGATTTTGGATGAAATATATTTTTATATTTTTATTACTATTATTTACTTATAATTCATGAAAAATTATATAATTTAAGTGGTTTTTCTTTATGAACAATCATTAACAGTGTAGGTAGCTCAGAATGTAGTCAAAACCCCACATGCAAATTTCTATGCATAACTTTTCATATATTTGTCATGGTAACCCAATATTTAAATTTATGTCTATGGGGGTCAATTTTATACACATAAATGTAAATATTTTTGAAGTTTTGTACTTCATGAACCATCATTTTAAAAATTTAGCTTCAAAACTCGCCTAAACCCTCAAAAAACTAGTTTTGAAAAATGTTGGTTTTATTACTATAAAATCATCTTTAATAAAATTTAAATATTTTAAAATGTCAATTAAACTAAGAGAGTATTCCATAAATGTCAATTTTATGGATGGAGATGTACGGATGAGGGAAGAAAGCATGTTTTTAGTGGATAAAAACATGTAAAATGAATTACAAGACACTTCAATGGAATAAAATATTAAGACATTCTATTCATCCTAAAATTCTATTTTGGTTAGAAATAATCCAAAAAGTGTCCCAACCAGCTCAATCAAAATGGTCAGTTTATAAGAAATGGAGCAAAATTGGCCTAGTCAACCCTATTGACTGAATGGCAAGCGTTTTCTCATCAAAATCAAATATATTGTGATGAGAAAAGTTATTATAGATCTATTTAATTATTTTTTCAGGTTTCATGGCATCTTTTTTTAGTTTTAATGGAGTCCAAATGCATGAACATAGGCTATTAGGCCTAATAGGCCTAATTGGTCAATCAAGCAAGTAAAGAATGGCATTGAAAATCCATCAAATGCATTAATTTTAAAGTTATCACATGGAAATTTTTTTTTAAAGTGGATATATCATTCTCAAGTCAATCCACAAGTTTAAATTCATGAAATTTGAGCTCAAGTTGAGCTAACTAATCCTTAAAGGTCAAATCTCTTTGATTGACTACTTTGACTAGCAAGATAAAGACTTTCAAGAACTTAAACTCACTTTCAAGATGTATTTATCTTCTAATTTATTGCATGATTTTTATGAAATAAATTTTGAAAAGTCAACATGGGCCCACCACTTCTCAATTCTATGCCAAAAATGAAGAACATGCAATTTTTGAAGAATTGGAAGATTTTAAAGCCTTTATTTAATTTTGTAAAAAGATGTTAGTCTTATTTTAAATCAAAGAAAACTAATCCTTCTCTTTTCCTTGTGAATTTAGATTTATTTAAGATTTTAGACTTATATATTGGCTTTTTGAATCTATTTTTCAAAGATCCCTGAAGTAGAGAAGAAATTGTAATTGACACCATTTATCAAATAAAGAAGATTTTTTGCATATATTTTTTAGATCAGAATAGAGTGTAATTTGAATATGTACAAAAATAAAAGTGGCATATACTTTCCAGTATTTTAGGTCCTTTCCACACCTAATGTGAAAATCTCATCCTCTATAGGTCAATTGTAGAGATAAGAATTGAATTTGCTTTACAAACTTCTTTCAGGCCTTCTTTGAAACACTGATGTTTAGGATTGAATGCAAAGTTTTATCAAATTCATATGTGTTTCTTACTTAGTTTTAGAAATATTTCAAATAATATCAATCATTTAGGTGCATCACCCCATTTAGATAGGATTTCCTTTTAGGTTTCCCTTCACCTTTTCATCCCAAAAATCATGGTAAATCAAATTTAATTGATAAATCTTAAGGGAACAAACCCTCTCTAGAGGTTATTCTCAGTACAAAGTCACCCACACTCTCAGAAGTTCAAATTATATCAGCTATATTGAGGGTGTGTTTTTCACATCTTCAAGCAGGGTGCACTCTAGAGTGATAGCAGTTTTTGACACACCTGGTGGGATATCATTCTATATTCTAGCCTTTGGAGGCATTCAGAAGATCAGTGTAACTTTCAGACACTCAAAATTGGTTATGAACATCAAGTATATTTTAAATATTGATTACTTTCAGTATTTGGCTTACTAATGATCTCCAATGGCTTGTTTCAGTATGGATCCATATAATCCTCACTATGATCAGTATGACTAGCCACACTATGATCCTCACCATGAGTTTGAGGATATATATCAAGCATATATGCAAGATTACTACCCAAATCTTCCCCATGAAAAACCATTCCATCATAATACTACCCCTTACCAACCCTATCATGATCCATCCTACCCATCTAGCCAACATAATCATAGCCAATTTATAGCTACCCAATCCATACCAGCAATTAAACAAACTTTAGTGAGCCTTGAAAATCATACACTAGAGCTGTACTCACAAAGTTATTATGGTCAAGATACCCCTACTCACCAAATCCATTATGTGAGAGATTATTTGTAGAAAATAAAAGATAAATGGGAACCTATTGAGAGGGAAAATTGGGGTAATCTCACTGGTGAAATGATGGATGTAAGTGGTTACATTCAGAGCATTGAAGATAAACTAAAAGGCCTTAAGGAACAATAAGTTCAGCCTCACTCTTATTATATTCCATCCATTCTTTCTTAATAAACCTTTCCAAGAGCCCCTTTGAGTTTGCCAAGTTATTCATATATCTCTTAGACCTTCCCTTCTTGGAGATCAATCCAAGAGAACTGTCAAAGAAAGGAGGAGATTATTATGGTATAGCCTGATGTTGAGATCACTAACCACTTTAAAGAGAAGATATTCTAGGAGAATATTGATAAGTAGATCAAAGATTTGGAGCTGAAGACAAGGAAAGAGGAGGAGAACCATAATCAAAAGGTCAAAAAAGAGCCTTTATCTTTCCCATCTTATAACTAAATCATGGAATTAAACAAGAAAGAGGAACGATCAAACATTGTTCCAGATGTTGAATTCAAGAAAGAGATCATTTAGCCTTCATCTCTTCCTCCTCAGAAGTATAAATCCTTTCCTTCATGGAAAGCCATTCAATAAAAAGTGTATTAGAGAGATGAGGTGAAGATGATCTAAGAGGATGCATCCAAAGAGATAGAAAAGAAGGGTGATTTGAGTGATCAAGAAGAAGAAACCATAGTTGGGACACCATTGAGTAAGGACAACCCTGATTTGGTATTTCATGATGCTAAAGAAGAAGATTTGTAGGTGGATTCTCAAGATATTGCAGATGAGATAGATGAAGTGCAAATATTTTTTTCTTCAAAAGGCAGCCATGAAGACAACTTACATAGAGCCATTGCTGAGATGGAGAATATTCCTGATAAAGATGAGACAAGTGCAGTAGATCAAGAAATTTCAATTGACTCCATCCAAAAGGTTGAAATATCTTATCAACATGTTTCAAATAGTAATAATACTAATGAATTTCATGTCCTTTAAATTGATCATGATGAAGATGATTTTTGGGATGACTTGGAGAGTTTTTGTGCAAATTTTGATGGTCCATCTCTACCCCAAGTGAAGATTAATGAATATCTTGTAAAGTGTATTGTTATAACTATTCATCAAGAAAAAATTAATGAAATATTACAACCATGATTATATCCATACCAATAGGTTGAAGATCTTAGTGAGCCACTACTTCAAATGGATCATAATGAATACATCAATCTAGGTATAGTAGTTGAATTATCAATACAATCATTGAATAAGAATGTGTCAAATCATGATCAGCCTATGAATAAGGTAAAGATAGTAATCTTGATGCAATAAAGAAGAATATGAGAGGAGGATGATTGGATATTAGATCTATAACTTCAATATATACACCTAATAATGGAAATAAGAGGCATAGTTGCATCATCCAGAACATATAAGTGATCCCATTTGTAGAAGACAGCTATCAAAAGGAAGCAAATATGTTTCAAAGTTCCATACTACATCAAATAGATTTCCATTTGATTTAAGAGGACCATAAAGGTGGAGGTTAGTTTTATATAATAGGCTCCTTATGTTTCATTCCTCTAAGTTCATATTTGCACATGTTTTTAGTAGTTGTTTTTTCTTTTTCGTGTTGTTGTTGTCCTTTCCTCGAAGTGCACATGTGAATGTGTTTGTTGTCTTGTTTGTGTCTTTGCCCATAAAAGATATTCCAATATTCAATGTATATCCAAGTCTATCCTTGTCATATTTTATAAGTTATTTTACCATCAGGCTGTTCAACCCCTGAAAGTTGCCAAAATTGTTAGTAATTTGACATTTCAAGGCCAAATTACTACTCCTATCATACAAAACTTTCTTAAAACTGGTCATAGCCTTTTAAAGTTGATCAAACCAAGGAATTATGGTCTAAAAGAACTAGTTTTGGTCAAAATTTTCAAAAATGTATTTTAAATTTGTCATTCTCATTTCAAAAGAGCATTTTCAAGTTAAAATATGTAGACAATCCATGCATAGGGATCAATTTTGAGAGAAAATTGAACATTTTGGGAGCTACAGGTAGTTTTGGGAACTCAAATTTTGTAAAAAAGGTCATCATGAGTTGTATAACATTTTTAAAAAAATTCATGTCCATTTCATAAGTGGATATACTCATTATTTTATAATAGTCTTTAGCATATCTGTTAGAGATCACCATTGGAGTAGGCATCATTTTGGAGTACCAAAAAGGTTTATAAGTCTATGTAAAAGCTTGAAAATCATGGGATAATATTTATAAATCATAATAATACCTTTAAATAGTGTTAAAATTCTAAATTTTAAGCAAATTATGCTCATATAGGCTTTTGCAAGCAAACAAGCATAAAGGACAAAAAGGGGTTTTTTGACTTTTCAAGCAAAATGTGATTTTAGAGTATTTTTATAGCATGGTAAAAACAACATTATTATTTATTTAGGCATTGGGAATAATTTTAATATTTATTTTCATTTTGGTGAAATTTTCATTTTTCTAGTTCTAGACACCCCTCCCAGCCCCATGTTTAGATGCTCATATCCTTCACCAAATGTGGAGTTTGGATTAAATCTCTTATTTTATTTTTATTAATCTTATTTAATTATAGTTAATTAAAAATTTAGACCATTTTAGTTGTTTTAATTTATGCATAATCATTAAGAGTGTAGGTAGCTAAGAATGCAGTCAAAACCCCATAGGTAGATTTCTCCACATGATAAATATTCATATATTTTGCATGGTAACCAAATATTTTCATGTATTTTTTGAGGTTCAGTTTGATACATATCAATGGAAATATTTTTATATTTGGAGGTCTTTACTTCATGAACCATCATTTTGAAAATTCACCTTCAAAGCCCGCTTAAACCCTCAAAAAACTAGTTTTAAAAAATGTTAATTAATATTAAATCATCTTATATAAACATGAAATATTTTAAAATTTCAAGTGAACCTAGATAGGATTCCATAAATGTCAATTTTATGCATGGATATGTACGAATGAGGGCATAAATCATGTTTTTTGTAGGAAAAACATGTAAAATGAATTATAGGACACTTCAATGAAATATAATAAATTGAGATAAAATACTAAGACTTTTTATTCATTCCAAAATTTTATTTTTGTCATAAATAATCCCAGAAGTGTCAAAATGGCTAGTCTGCAAGAAAATGGAGCAAAATAGGCCTAGTCAACCCTGTTGACTAAATGGTGAGTGTTTTCTCATCAAAATCAAATATATTATGATGATAAAAGTTTTTATAATTATATTTAATAAGTTTTTACAGTTTTATGTCATCTTATTTTAGGTTTAATTTATTTGAAATGCAAGAAGATAGGCTATTAGGCCTAATAGGCCTAAATGGTCAATCAAGCAAGTAAAGAATGGCATTGAAAATCTATCAAATGCATTAATTTTAGAGTTATCACATGGAATATATATTTTTTAAGTGTATATATTATTCTCAAGTAAATACACAAGTTTCAATTCATGCAATTTGAGTTCAAATTGAGTTAACTAGTCCTTAAAGGTCAAATCTCTTTGACTGACTAGTTTGACTAGTTTCATCCATCTCCCATGATTTTCATGAAAGATAAAGACTTGAAAGAACTTAAAATCACTTTCAAGATGGATTTATCTTCTAATTTATTGCATTATTTTAATTCAATAAAGGTTGACAAGTCAACATGGGCACACTACTTCTCAATTTTATGCCAAAAATGAAGAACATACAATTTTTGAAGAATTAGAAGATTTTAAATCCTTTATTTAATTTTGTAAAAAGAAGTTAGTCTTATTTTAACTCAAATAAGACTAATCCTTATCTTTTCCTTGTGATTTTTTCTTTATTTAAGGTTTTAGACACATATTGGCTTTTTGAAGCCATTTTTCAAAGATTCCTAAAGCAAAGAAGAAATTATAATTGACACATTTATCAAAAAAGAATATTTTTTACATATGTTTTGTGGATAAGAATAGATTGTAGTTTTACTATGTACCAAAATACAAGTGGCATCTACTTTTCCTTTTTTTTAGGTCCTTTTCACACTTACTATGAAAATCTCATCCTCAACAAGTCATTTGAAGAGCTAAGATTTGAATTTGCTTAGAAAACTTCTTTCAAGGCTTCTTTTGAAACATTGATATTCAGAATTGAATGCAAAGTTTTCTTTCAAATTCATATGTGTGTCTTACTCAATTTTAGAAAGATTTTAAAGAATATCAATCATTTAGGTGCATCACCCCATTTAGAGAGGATTTCTTTTTAGTTTTCCCTTCCCCTTTTCATCCCAAATATCATAGTAAATCATATTTAATTGATAAATCTTAAGGGAACCAACCCTCTCTAGAGGTTCTTCTCAGTATAGAGTCACCCACACTCTGATAAGTTTCAATTTTATTAGCTAGAGTGATAGTTTTTTTTGCACATCTTCAAGTAGGGTGCACTTTAGAGTGATAACACTAACACACATCCCCAATTTGAATTTTAAAATGGGGACCCACTATGATTCAATAGCTTTATTTGAGGTCTTATGAACCTTAGAAATCTATGACATTGATTTTTAAAATCATTATCTTGATGTTATTTCCTTAAGTCTGCAATAAGTATCAAAGTTACGAGAAGAGGAATAAAAGCTATGAATAAGCCATATACTCTATTTATATTTTTCTCTTAATTTTATTTCAATTCAAAAAGCTTATATGTACATATCAATTTTTTTTTTAAAGGCTAAGCAGACTAACATTTTGGACAAGTTATTCCATGCTAAAGTGTTTCCCCATGACACCTCTAGGCTCAACTAATTTTTATATGCAAAATAATTACACTTACTTGGATCCCAAGTCAATAGCATAAATCACCTAAACAAATTGAGTAGTAGGATATTTCTAAATTACATCATCTCACTAACCCAAATTCTCTCGATATTTGCATAGTGTTCAAAGCCTATCTATCAAGTTGAACAATGAGATCCATCCATGTGTCACCTTCATGCTAACTTAAAGGTGACATCATTAGATTTACTTGTATGATCATCCCATTAAGTGGATCAGTAAGAGCCATCCACATGTCACCATCTCACTAACCTAGAGGTGATGTCAACAACTTGTACAATCATCCTTAAAATGTAGAGTAGTGAGTCATCCATGTGTCATTATCACACTAATTTAGAAGTTAAGTTAATATATTTCATTATACAATCATGCTTGATATCCTTCTTCATGTCACCATATTACTAACCCAAATGTGTCTCACTTCTTGATAATAACTTTTACACTCTAAATAAGTGGATCATTAAGATCCTACAACATGTTTCCCTCCTAACACATCTCACCATCCCACTAACCTGTGACCAAAGAAAAGAAGTATATTAGGCCATAAATTATTTACAAGTGTGGAAATGATACTAAAACACATATAACTTAGCCAAACAATCAAACAACAAATACATGAATAGCCTGAAAGAGTAAAAAAAAATTGTCATATTATGATGACTAGGCACCCAAGAGCAAGTAGAAGAAGCCAATGCCAATAAAATCTGCATAATCAACAATTTAAAAGTTTAAATGAGAAAATTATATAGGGAATGGATTTAATGTTGTCTTTACCTTTAATTCACATGAATTGGTGGCTTAGTGCATTCAATTCATGAAGCTAAAAAATATAAAGTAATAAAATTTGAGTTTCCATACTCAATGTGATCACATTGCCTCCTAACTACCAAGTTCAAACTATGAATTTGAATACCCATAATGACCAAGAGATTTGAGGATATTTAGATATTATAGATATTCCCACTTGATTTTTAATGGCTTCCTCATCTTAGACTCCTCCTTATACATATTCAATTATAAGACCGGTTGAGTATACAGACATAACATTTAATTCAGTATCTTTTAACCATGATTTCAAACACTACTCATCTATTTGGGATGAGGTTTATGCTATGGAGACATATAAGTTGGAAGAGCAACTTTTGATTTTCACATAGAGCTATAAGGATGACCTTCTAGTGATAAAAGTAGTTGGCCTACATAATGTTGCAGTCAATCTAGAGGTAATGTCCTGCATTGATTTACTATTTTATTTATTTGTGAATGGTAAAATATCTAGAAAAATATTTAATTTTTGACTTAGTGACACTCATGTAGCACACATAAGAAGAAATAAATTCAAAATGTACTATAGGTTTTCTTTTCTATAGATCACCTATAGGAATGACATGGTCAATTCTTAGATCTCTAAAAACAACATCCCAAACAAATTATAAAAATGGGATGGCAACGCAAGTAACTTTGTGGTTCAAGGACCTACTTATGTTTTTCTCATGACCACCTTTAGACTAGGGATAAAGATTACCATGGATTTATTAAATAGAATAAATAACTTTCTAAGCATTTCTTATGTTAATGATATATGGGTCCCTTTGTTAGATATCATCATGACTTCAAAAAAAATCATCACCTTTGGGGAGATAATTAGCTCCAATTTGATTCAATAAATCACTAATCCAAGGATCTTACCAGATGATAAATTCTACATGATGTCTTATTCGGTAGATGTTATGACTATAATAGTACATTTAACTTATGAAGAACCTTGAAAATCATCTACAAAATATATAAAAAATAGGATTTATGATGAGTTCAATGTCCTCCATGTTCATAGATTTAATAAGTAAAAAAAGGTTGACATAGACCTTTTTTCCTATGGTGTATTAGGCCATGTATGAGAAGAATAGTCCTAGGTTGTGAGACCCCATAAAGAAGACTATCCAAAAAATGGGCAACTACTAGTTCTATCCTAAGTGCACCATAATCAAGATAGACGGCACCAAGGCACACCCTCTATATTTAGCATGAACCATTCTTGAAAAAAAATTTGAGAAAGAGATTTCTACTTAATTAGATGACATTGTTGATGTTGAATTGCATAGGTCTAAGCAATCAACTATATACCCAACCCCTCTCAGCATTTGATAAATATAAAGCACAAGGTCAGAACACTTTCAGTCTATGGGAAAGATCAATATGCACTATGGATTGAAACGGGCACCATTTAGACATTGGGACCCAAGAAACATGTTAGGTAATATATAAAGAAATATGAGAAGAAGGTGAAAATCAACTATGGGCACCACACCTACAGTCATGATAGTGTATTCATGACATTGACATTTCTAGAAAGATGTGCAAGGTAAACATGTCAATGATTATATCATAAAATATCTAATATGATCCCATAATTACTTAGGTAGATGCCAAGAGGATTGAAAAGTAAAAATGGGTTTCTACACCTATTCATGGGCCTCATCCTCACATAGAACTAGATATGTAAGATCAAGATGGCCCATCTAGGGAAGTAAATGTTGAATTTAGAGTTGAGATTACCCCTACAAATTTATTTGTTTCTCATTTTCCTCAGCATACAAGCATAAAGGATAAATCTGCAAGTCCTAGTGGAGTAGTTGGATTATTCTTGATGATAC
The DNA here is from genome assembly GCA_037957365.1 of Torreya grandis. Classification (NCBI taxonomy): domain Eukaryota; kingdom Viridiplantae; phylum Streptophyta; class Pinopsida; order Cupressales; family Taxaceae; genus Torreya; species Torreya grandis. Next base: position 605,620 of record JARHVA010005779.1, read on the forward strand.
CTCTATCTCCACTAACTATAGCACAACTAGTAAGTCTTCCTACTTTCATCTCTCAAGTTTATATTTTTCCTCCTCTTAGGTCACTTCCTATTGTAAAAACACTACTAATATTAGTGCCCTAATCTCTTGGGCAACCACATTCACCTCCCATAATTCCCCTAATAATCACTCCCACTTCATTACCTCATATTACCACTATAATCCCTTCATCTCCCACTCCACCTTATATAAGGTGATCTCCCATTATTATTAAACCTTCAATCACTTATAAGAGAAGGCTCAATACCCCTCAAGTCTCACCCCAAAATGTGGAAGTAAAGAAGATACCTAAAAAAGTTCCTAGTAGAGAGGGGATAAAAGAAGAAGTTGATAAATATCAGATCTAGTTGAAATATATGATAGTGAAGAAGAGGATAAGAAATGGGTAACTAAAGAATAATGGGTGTCCAAGATAGATATTGAGGAAACTGAATCATTTAAATAAAAAATAGATGAAGATAAAGTAGATGAGAAGGTGACTTAATAATATACTCAATCGAGAGGGATTGAGATACTAGGGTAATCTAAAAATTTTGATCAAGGAAACATTATCTCAATGGCCACTGAGTTGTCATAAAAATAGGTAGACATGGAAGATGATGCAAAGTCAAAATTTCAAGCCTTAGAATATGGGTCATCATCAACCACACCCCTAGTCTCTCCATCTCAAGCTACCACCATGATAATTACAATAATAATTTCCCTAGTTATTTCTTCCCAAGGTGTAAGTAGATAAGTTCTCTACTCTTTCGTTGCTTATTTAATTGTTGATACTATAATTGGTGTAGAAAAAACTATTCATTATTTTTATTCTTTAATCCTAATGAATAATCCCCAAGAATTTATAATGTCAATGTTCCTAAACATATTTCATTTTTTTATGAGTCTTCCTACTATTTTTGTTACTACTGAGGTTGTATATACATCAATCACATAATATTTTAAAAATATACTTATCACCCCAATGACATATTCATTCTTTAGTGGACTTAGTCCCTGGTCTCCTAGGACATCAAAGGTACATTTTGAAATCCTAGTATCCATCTCTATTTATACTAAATAATCCACACCCTTAGATTATTTACATAGTTAGGAATGTCCATTAACCAAGATACTAAAATATATTCCCCTATAGTTTTAGTATATATAAGATAGCTATGAAGATCAAGTAAATCATTGATACACAATCACATAATCAAGTCACTATATGGATGAAGGCTATACCTAACTTCCATACATTAGGTATATTTTCCCCTACAATAATGCACCCTACAATAAAATATCCTTATTCTACTCTTGTAGTTACAAAACAAGTAGAGCAACAAGTTGCATTGAGTTTCCTTCATAGATACAATAGTTGTAGCAAGAGGATTTAGGAATTTAAGACCTATTGATTACTAAGCAAACAATGGTCAAGTTACATTTTGATGGACAAACAAATACCTTAAGGAATTTCAAGAGGAAGATTATTATTTTATAGGGAGAATAGGTCAAATTAGAATGGAGTTGATATATTTTCTCTGATAAAAAGAAGAAAAATAAATCCCTTGGACCTAGATTAATACAAGGAATATACCTACAGTTTTTTAGATGCTACTGGGGGAGTAATAAAATGGATGTTCAAGTGTTATAACTAGTCTATGCAAAATTCACAAAAGAGGATCATTATTCAAGATCCAAAAGAGATTATAGATAATGTACATGGTTTAGCTAAGAAGTTTTATGACACCATTCAATTAATAAAGTATGTAAAGGCTATATCCCAGCCTAAGTGGGGGCATAAACATAAACTATTTAATAAAATGAAGGATATGGATGGTAAGCTATCTTTACTCAACTAAG